>QEOT01005436.1:0-45079 GCA_003123785.1 Pterocarya stenoptera
TCTACTGCAACTTTTATGTGCAACTAGTACAAATCCCAGAAATCTTTGGGGTGTGATTTTAAATTTTATTCTCAATGATAGAGCTGATTACTAAGGTCAAATCTCCCATTGGTTCATTACTAGGTGGAACTGAGCTTTATAAATAACTCTATTAAGTTATAAGTGTAAACTTGAGTAGCCCTTTTGGAGTATAAACACAGCTACAATTAGCACTTTTCTTCGCTCAATACAAATTTCTTTTGTAAACTTCCCTTTTATCAAAACTACAGAACGTGTATTTCTGGAAATGCCCCCCACCACCTACCTCTACGTTCTCCAAAGAAAATTGCCAGTAAAACATGGAGCTGTGTCCCCAAATTAGAGTCACCTTTGTCTCAATCACGATAAGGAAGCCTCCTCTAAGATCCTCAGGTGTCTTATCTGCTAACTTCTACAGTAAAGGCTAAGGGTATACTAAAAAATGTTAATAACGTATTCTGCGTCCTATTATTAACATGAAAGAAAGGGAGTTCTGAAGGAGCCATGAATCTTTGACTATGAAAAAGGTAACTTGAAATGAACTAAGAAAAAAAGCTAACTTGAAATCTCTGACTTTCTCACATTTTGAAGCCAGACAGAGTATGCCCATCCCCAAATTCCCATTCACAAACATCAGAGACCAAAATTATGAAAAACAAAGCTTCGCACAACCATTATCAAATCTTGATTTTCAATGTTGAAGAAACAATTTTTAAACAAGATTATTTGTTCTGGAACCATATTTGGAGTAACGACTTACAATAACATGCTGGATCAAGTATAACAGGCTCGCCACTTCTGTCAGAACTGATATTTCCACTCCACAGGTCTCCATGTAGCAAACAAGACTCAATCGCCACATTGTCAAATAGAGGTGCCATACTCTTCACCAGCCTTTGTCCTATCAAGTATGATGAGTAAATGTCACATGCCATTAATGTTTAGCTACAAATATATCAGCAATGACATATATCATATGTTTCTTCTTTCATTCTCTTTTTTCTTATGCTTTCTAGGGAGGGAGCGGGGAGGGAATTGTATTTGGTGAAATGCTATCACATATTCAAAAGAGCATTATTATGAAAAGGCAGACAGTCAGGTATTTCAAGTACTAAATTCTGCATCATCAGCTCTTAGGAGGCTAAAAAGCAATAGAGCAACAATCTTTAATTTATACATAGTGCAAGACTCAGAATCACATGATACCGCAGTCAAATATCATAATTCAAATTACTTGGAAAGGGCTTACCCAAATAATATATTTACTTTTCCAATGGAAATTACATTTATAAGTTTTCAAGATCCTAGACAACAACAACTATTAGTTTACAGGTGATACATAGGGGAAACTTTAGGATCCTACAACTAACTCACAGTTAGGTTGCACCTATTAATGCAACAGTAAAGGCAAAAAACAGAGGCATGTAAACATTCCGAGGGGGCATCATTTCCAAACAGGAAAAATATCCCATCATAGTAATGATAAAAACAGAAAATGATGCAAGCCATGTCACATACTCATTTTTTAGTTGAATTCGTCGTCTGAACCATGTCTTTAAATCGATTTAGGTGCACGTGTATATCGAGTTATGATTTAAATCAGATGGAAAGAAAAATTATTTTAAAGACAATATAACCTTTTTCATAAATGCTTCTATCACCGTACTCGTCTAGTAACAACTTCAACTGGTAGCCCAATCTATGTTCCCCATAAAAATGAATCCAATCTGATGACCAAGTGTTTATCTGTGGAGTACTACAAGGTAGCATATATGATGTATTAAATCTCAATCAGTACAAAGAACTATAAATGTGCCTGAATCTGCATGTGCAGTTGTGTGTGTGTGTGTGCGCACGCGCGCGCGAGAGAGAGAGAGAGAGAGAGAGAGAGAGAAGATGATGATGATGATAATCTCAACCATCCAGAATATTGTACCTGCCAATGGTGTTATTTACATCAAAACCAAAGCCTTTCTTCGATTTTCCAGCTTTATGCATTTCAGCAAGTTTCCTCCCTAGAACAGACTGAGAACCAACAAACGGTTAAACTAAAAATCCAGTTTTTAAACAACCTACATCCTATAATTCCTATTCGTAAACAATTTCCAGTCTCACCTGATTGCCTCTGGAAGAACCAAATTCAATGAATTCCATGATGATGTAGGAACCACCCGTAGGTAAGGATCCAACCTACAATGCTTAACAGCATGCTTAGTTCAGCTTTTCTACTAAATAGGGGAGACCAATGATGCAATAAACAATGGTTTGGGAGCTATAATTCTAGCATAATATATATGAAATATAAACTTGCACACCTTGAATGGCCTAGGCACACGGATTGATCCGGTTTCATACATGGCACCTAAACCAAGAGCCTCTGCTTCAAACATAGATGGTCCAATACTCCTGACCAAGTGTTTCAAAATCAAGATTTATTTGTCCCTTTGAGTCTTGACATTGATTTTAAAAGGATTTAAATTGGTATGTTCACGAGTAGTTTCCAGAACTCAGAAGATGCTAGATGCAAAATTGGACCTCTACCTGTTTGTTTTCACAAAGAAAGAACCTGCATCCGTTTCATAACGATTAGCAAGATTGATGCAGCCACCGCCTACGGGACTGATTTTTGTTATCTGGGTTGCCTTTCCTTCTGACAAAATCCATTCACGGACTGGATCTTCACTCATTACAGCCACTGAAAAATAACTAATACCGATTAATTGAGCCAGCGCAAATAAAACATAGGTTCCAGGAAAAAAAAAAAAAAAATTCTATGATAACATCAGGCCCATATATAAAAATATAAAACATATATTCACACCAATAAATGATGGCAGTGTCAAGAAATTCATATAGTAAAACCATTACAGCGCAAATTAGTGACGGACAACTAAATTCAGCTGAAAACAGTCTCTAAAAGAAAAACATTTCTTTTCCAGTGATGTTTGTACGTACCGGCAAATGGCTTGTGCTTGGTGGAGTAGAGCCGAGGAAGACGAGGGAGAGGAGGGAAGCAAGAGCCGAGAGACATGACTCCCACGTGTGCCACCATTATCTCTCTCTCAAACTCCCTCGCTACAAAAAAGCCACCACTGGGTCGGTGGACCGTGGCTCACTGGCTTGCCCGTTTCTAGAGGTTACTGGGCTTTTACGTTTTTCGGATAAAAAATGCTAGGGAGCCCGTTTTGGGCTCCCGTTTATTTGCCCGATTCTCTTTTATATTTTATTTTTCTAATATTTTTTACTTAGTAATTAAAAAAATATTATTTGATAATATTATATTTTTTATATAAAAATATTTAAAATTGTTAAAAAAATTATGTGAAAAAAAATCTTTTTTTTTTATATTATTTTTTTAACATTTTTAAATATTTAAAAGGAAATCACAATATTAGTAAATAATACTTTTTTAATCATTAAGTGAAAAAAACTAAAACTGAAAAAACAAAAAATTAAGCAAATATATAAGAGCCCAAAACGAACTCCCTAGCATCTCCCTTTTGGGATTGAGCAGTGACGGGAAGATAACGATGTGTTTGCAATGGTAGCCGATGTCCCTTAAAAAAAAACAAGGCTTATTTCAGCAACTGTAAAAAACTACTAGCATATAGTTTTAGAACGTGGTGGAGTGCTAGATGACTCGTGTATTCTCTTTAAAAAATAAATAAATAGCATTATGCAATTTATTTAAAAGAGTAAAATCTATTATTAAAAAGAAAAGAAAAATATGGTGGATCTCGTATTTATTCTTTTTTTTTTAAAGAGATTGCACATTTCACGATTGTAAATATCATTTCTTTTAAAAATAAATAGTCTTTCATAAAAATAAATTTTTTTAATGTAAATTTTAAATTTACTTAATTTTTTTTAAAAAAAAGCAAGCAAAACTTAGGTATCCTAAAATATACAAATCAAATTGTGCAAAAAAACTCTACAGCTTTCTTTAAATACAAACAAAATAAAAACTAAAACACTTAATCAATTGTCAAATAATATCCTCTTTTAACCTTGCTTATTGTAATAAATAAATAAATAATAAGTAAAAATAGATTAAATATCATTGATATATTGCAAAATGTGACCTTTTTGGATAAAGACATGCCTTCACTTTCAAAGGAATAAGTATTACAAAAAGGAAAATGATAAACCTAGTACCTACTATTAGTAACTATTTTATAACTCTATTTAAAATAAAGGGTATTCATGTAAAATTGAAATTATTTTTCAAATGAAATGGCACAATTATATTGGTTAATTTAAAATAAGTTGTAAAATAAATGTATAAAAGTTATGGGTGAATCACTTCCCAATAATTAATTAAGCAATACGAGTATGATGTTTGTGGTACGTGTGCAATGGAAAACAAGACAATTATGTATTGGTCTCAAAAGAGATTATGCCCATTAAAAGCTAGTTCTGTGCTGCGGGCGCCATTCATGGAGGATGTAGAATTGATGGGCATTTTCAGTTTGCAGAGTGCTGAGCAAAAGGATGATTGAGATGGAAACTGAGTGCTGCTTCACGATTAACGTCCCATTTAAATGTTGAGTTGAGTTCTTTATGAATACTAATGAGTTGAGATTGTGAAGTGATTTTTGTGGGCCTCACCTAAAATGAGTTTAGATGTTCTTGAATGTTAAAATGAGTTTAGATGTATTTATGGGAAGTTAAAAAAGGTTGTGGGTTCGAGATGTAAAAAGATGTTGAGTTAAAAAAGATTATGGGTCCCACATGTAAAGAGATTTTGAATTAAGATAAGTTTAGTGATTTGAGAGTTGGATGTTGAGTATTTGGATGCTAGACTCAGCTTAAAATTAGATTGAACTAAATTAAGAAAACTAGTTTGTTGCTGATCATCATATTTTCCTGTTCCTGCTTGACCCATTGAGGTGTATTTCAAAGTACTCATCTAGTCCTCCAATTTGAGTAGAAAAGTCTTAAAATATAATTAAGGCCTCGTTTGGATACGGAAACGATTTAATCTCATTTCGTTATTATAATTTTTCTAAATTTCTATATAAAATATAATAAAAAATTTAACTTTGTCAAATCTCAAAACAATAATAACATTAAAAATTAATATTTTAATAATATTTTATTTAACTTTCATCTAAAATTATATCATCTCACTATTCAAATGGGGTCTAAATGATTAGATTTACCTCCCATCAACTTAAAGTTCTATCTGTGGCAAATAGTGATCTAACAGGGTATCAAAACAGATATTCTAAGTTCGGATTTCAACTCCGCCATTTACCCTCAAATGATTAGATTTGTCTCCCATCAACGTCATGCATCATGCGTCATGCATCATGCATGGCCTCTAAGAACAATCTTAATTTGCAATTCGAACTTGTGAAAAGATCTGATGTGAAAGAAGCCATCTGTGTTGCAATCTCCAAATTGAATCAATCTTTGTTCCCCCAAAAACGAAAGTCCTGCAACTCTGTAACAATCTGCGTTCCCCAAACCATCTATGCAGAATTAACTCAGGAAGTTTCACTTGTTCTTCTTCCATATTATATGTATAATATAAAGTCACGATATACTGAAATTTCATAATTTCAATTAATACAGCGATCGATACCTGAATGAGAATGTCAAATATCAATTAGACTTCATTCTGATCCATTTTAGGCCTTTTTTCACAAAAATTCCGAATAACTAAGTCTGAGCCATGCAAAAGAGACAGGAAATTTCTGTACATTTAGGAATAAAAGAATCTCCAATTAAAAAAGAAAAAAGGCTTGCCAGATGCAGAGGCATGTATTCATCTGTAGAGCACGATACATTTAGTAGCTTTCATCCCTATCTTCTTTCTGCTTCTCGAGAAAGTGTTGACTCCGGTTGGTTCACAAGAACAGATTCATTATGCTCTTCAGTACTTACATTTCCTACCGAACGCTCAAGGCCAGGTAGCAGCCACCGCTGGGAATTGTCCATTGAGTTGGCTGGATCATCTAAAGATTGAGGAATATCAAACAAAGGTGGCCTCATATGTCTTCTTCCAAAAGAGTCTTGTAATGGTAGACGACAGACTGGACAAGTAGACTGTTTTCTGAGCCAAACATCGATGCAAGAGAGATGATAAGTGTGGCCGCATTTTGGCATTATTCGTAAGACCTCTTTCTCTTGATACTCAGCCAAACATATTGAGCACCTGCAGGAGTAAAGGACTAACCTCAAAACTTTGTGAATGAAAAGAACTAAACATCAATTATTACACAGAAACAAGCAGTTCCTAAATGTCAAAAGAGGCAAAAGGAGGAACAAATTTCTCTTCCACGAAAGATGATAAAAGGTATGTCTTATTCAATGACTAGATATTTTGGTGGCTATACTTACTGTGGATCTTCCATAGAACTGAAAGCCTCATTGTCGAACTTCATGGTGGGGATTGCAGCAACCAAAACTGGTTCAAGGCCACTAACCCGAGGCTCCGGCTGTCAGCAAATAGTGCAAATTTATAAAAACAGTGCTCCAAGCTTAACTACAACTACAAATATAGTCACATTGAGAGAAGGATTAAAGCAAGCAGGTGCAATTTTCTTGTATGTTGGTCTGGCAAAAGCACCCTATTTGTGAGTGGGAAGAAAACAAATTTAGGCTTCAAGGTTTCTTTAACTAAAAATGGAAGGTGGAAGGAAGAAGAAGAAGAAGAAGAAGAAGAAAAACCATAGTCTGCTTGATGTTTGACAGTGCAGGGTAGAAACAACCTGAGGATGCCATCTTTGCAAATAATTACGACAGAAGCATGTCATGTACAAACATGTATGTATGCATGACATACCCCTAAATCTCCTCGAGCTTTTGTTTTCATATTTCTCTTTCAGAAAATGTGTTGCCCCTTCGTTTTCAACAACTAGTACTAAATATAATTTTTAAAACTTCATCTTCACCAATCAAATTGCGCAATTGTGTCCGAGCTACCATGAAATTGATATAAGAAACAGAGTGTAGTGAAAATATGGGCATAGCTTTCTATCCCCCAAAAAAGAGGCCATGGATTGGAAGAGCAAAGTTATATTTGATCCTAGTCAATCGCATAAGATAAGAATGAAATAAAGGACCACAAAAGATTATCGTTATAATAAAACACCCCAAGCAGGACTCGGCACAATCTAGCATGGATTTGCAAATGGAGACAAATACTCCCAAAAAAAAAAAAAACACAGCATGGAGAATTGAATAAGGTACCTGTTCAAGATCAGTCCTTGATTCAATCTCGAACATGGGACGTTGTTCGGCCCTGCGGAGCCTCCCACAGATTATTCTTGTGCAGACAAATACAATAAATGTTCCACTCATGCCAAAACCTATAATAGTAGTAACCAAATTCATACCTCCACCCAGCATCTCCAACTTCCCTACTTCGTACACTTAATTCTCAGGAAACAAAATCCACCCACAGATCCGAAGCAAAAAAAACAAGCCGAAGAAACAAGAAAAACAAGAACACCAGCAGGTTCAACAGCCAAAACTAGATGAGAAAGTGATAGTACTCGAAAAAAGATATCCCACAGATGATGGAAACCAAAACCAAAGAGAAGAATCAGATTGACGAAGACCCAGATAATTATTTTTCAAGAAAGAGTAAGTTTTCAGAACAAGATTGGGAGAGATCAATTACAAAACGAGAAAAAAAGAAAAGAAAAAAAACTAAACTTTATAGAACCCCAATTGCTTGAAGTGGACTCAAGAGACCAGAGAAGACTTGGGGCCATAAACGGACGAGGTGGGAATGACAAGAGTCAATACTGAAATGAGCGAAGGAAGAAGACTGTTTCTTTTCCAGCCCTTTGGAATCGTATTCGTGGGGTTCACAAGTCACAACATGAAGGGACCCCACAGAATTAAGAAGAGGCATTAGATCGAACGGCTGAGGATGGTTGCCAGTTTTGGCGGCAAAGGAACTCAACGGTAAAAAGCAGTAGATTTAGCTGAGATTCCCAAGAGAGTTGAAAAATCTGTGCGCTTTTATCTCGGTATAGAGAATCTCAGGGTCCGTCTGATTTTTTTCTGCGGCTCCGGCTGTTTCTCAACCTTGCCTCTTCTGGATAAGGCCGGGAGTTTTGTGTAAAACATTAGTTTGGAATTTTTGTGGATTTTGTTCATTTAAGGTATGCCAAGTTATAATCCATCCTTCTTTTTAGAAAAAATGTCAGATCTATAAAAAGAATTATAAAAAATTATCTTAATTAATGTAGTTTGATGTGATATGTTAGACTACAATACTTTCTATTATATAATAAATTCTCTTTGTGGAATAGATATATTATTTCTATTGTATAGTAGATTCGATGTAGTACAACAAATTACATCAATTATTTTTAAGTATTTTTTATAATTTTTTTATGGAATAAATAATGTTGGAAAAAGATACATAAATATTTTTCTTTTCTAATTAAAGGGAAAGTTGACAGGGTGTATTTGTTGAATAAAAGTCCTTATTTGCCAAAACAAATACAAAGATGGATTCCTTGTCCTTCTTTAATCTCTTTATACTCGGCAGCCGGGAAGAGGAAGACTTGGAAGTCTGACAAGGTATGTTCCATTCTTACGAAAGCAAAAGGACATGTTCCATGATTCAGAATGAGTCTAAGAAGAAGAGAGATGAGAATTAGTCCAAGAATCAACCATTTTCTAAGAGAACTGGCTTTGGTATCTTCACTCCAAATCTGCTCAAATCAAAAGTAGGGATTAATACATTTGTGTTTCTTGTGATGTATGCACTTGGTGAATCCTTCATACTACTCATTGTCTATTTTTATTAGTAATTTTTCCAGGATTACCAATAACATTTTCTTCTTCTTTTATTGTCAATGTCATTAAGATAGACTTGAGGAGAGAGATTCTTTTCTTTTCTTTTCTTTTCTTTTCTTTTTCTTTTTTTTATGATTTTTTTTATGACGAGGAACCACGCTACGATAAAGCCCTTAGAACTCACCTATGGAACCTAAATCCCCGGGGAGACTAGCACAATAACCTACCACCATGGCCTTCCACTTAAATCGCAATTTGATTCAAGGATAAATCAAACTTGTGACATGGGGCACATGCATACAAGTCCGCCCTTACCACTTGGGCTAACCACGGGTGGGTGACTTGAGAAGAGAGATAAGTAGTGGTAACTTATATTTGATGATACTTTATTGCTGTTTACAACATGAAGTTGCAAGTTCTTGTAGTTTGGAAATAAAATGAAATGCATGTTATTATGAACAATTATCCAAAAAATATTATCAAGAATAATATGCACATTCTTGGCAGACGAGAAAAAGATAATAAATAATTTTTCTATCATTTAATGTTATATCAATAGAGGATGGAAGAGCGATGGTTAAAAAGATGATAAATAACATTTCTCTTTACATATATCAGGAGCTAAGTCTCTGGCATCATTTCGAATACAGAACTATCTTCGTAACTCAGGCAATGTACGCCATAGCAAAACTAGGATCTAAAAATTTGAAAGTTTCTATTAAAAGGGTATCAAGATTTTCTATATGCAAGAAGAAAGTAAATTTACGGAGCAAAGTGCCAAGAAAAAATTGCCAGCAAACGTTGGGGATGTACTATGAAAGTTAGAAAGGGCAAGAGTCTAGCCCTGTAAAGATTTCATTGACCAATTTTTAGCTATTTGAATATTCCATCCACCAAGTATGCATCTGTATGCTGTACTTCCCATAGCATTTCAACACACAATCTGGGTAAAAAAAAAACACACAATCTGGAAGTTTCATATGCAGAAATTAGGCCACCAACTAATACTACTTATCAAAAAGGATATCAACTGAATTTCTCATTGAAACAAGATAATTTGTTCAAATCCTATATGAACTACTTGTACCAAGATCATTCTGTGTCATTTGTCCACATCATGGAAACATGGCTTCAATTTGATGCTATTAAGAGACAAAGGACTTATTTTTATCTCATTTAAAACATAATTGATGCTTATTCATCTAAACTACGGAGCGTCGGAGATCTAGAATCCATACCTAAATGATGTTATAGTCTTGGCATGGCAAAAAGGTATCAGCATGTGCTTTAAGTTTTATGCATACATGACCAAAACAGCATGCAATCATAGAAAGTAGGTTATATAAATGAACCTCCCAAATGTATATGGCAATGAAGTAGCATGTAATCAAAGGGGAAATAACACAACAATGAGAGACAACAACAACAGCAAACAATTTAGTATAAAACTCACAGCATAAATTGTGAAGTTAAAAACTGAAATAGAATCACTTAATTTCTTTAAGAGATAAAAATCTCATACTGCACCAGGCAGGGGCGATTGAGACAAAGCTCAACTCTGTATGTCATAACACTCAACTTGGGAAACCTGTGTCAACAAAGTTGATGTAAATGAAACCACATCTAAACCGAAACTAACCTGCATAGTTCTAAGGATATGTTTTTTTTTTAACTTCACGTGTAACATCAATGTAGTGTCACTAAAGAATTGGTCCAATACCACTACGATTAAGCAAGCATTTATTGGGTAAACGGTAAGCCATGTATACAGGCATCTAAGGGAATGGTCAAGAGGCAACCACAAATGCTGGTGGTTTCAACGTGAACAAGACAGTGGTAAGCCCTATGAAAATACATAACCATTATGAGTACTCTTTTAAATGAAATTCCTGTGTCTATGGTTCAAAGCATTTCTAACTCCGATTTCTCTAAAACCATTACATATAATGCATTTGTGCAATCTGGAGTGTAGAACGCTCCTTTAAATCTGTGTAGATCTCTGTGTATAGTTAAGAGGGTCAACAATCCAATCAATGAATCATTTTTTAAAGTGTCTCAACCAAAAAGTATTATTATTTACGTACAGAACCGGATCATAATCTGATACCAAACTCAACAATCAAGAAACTTTTATTGCACAGATTGCTTAAATTCTCAATTGTAATTGCAACATGAAGCTTGATATGATGATTAAAAGAGGATATATACAACATGAAATCCAAATCAGGTCTCAGAGACCTTGAATTATACATGATCTGATAAATCATTAAGACAGTTATAGGTATAAATATCGGTACAAACATTTACATCATCAAAACTAAGCACAAAACGACAGTTCTACAACATAATTCCATATATCGAATACAACAATTTTTCAAAGTAGACGCATCTAATATGTATCTTAGTTACACTTTCACGGACCATTTAGGGCTTGTTTGGATAGAGAAACGATCTCATCTCATCTCATCATTACAACTTTCCTAAATTCCTACACAAAATATAATAAATAATTCAACTTTTTTAAATCTCAAAATAATAACAATATTAAAAAATAATATTCTAACAATATTTTATTCACTCATCTAAAACCATCTCATCTCATCTCACTATCCAAACGATGTTGTTCAATCAGAAATCATGCTTTTGGTTCCAAGTTGCATTATGCCACTCGATAAGTCTACTTGAAACAATTTTTACGGTCACCTAAATTGAGACTAGTCCAACATCACCAATTCAACAGAACTCTGAACAAAAGAGCAAATATACTTTCACATTAACAGACCATTTTATCGCTTTCCATTCATCCGTGTTTAAGGGAGCAAGGTTATAATACTTCTCTCAACCAACAGGAAGTACTAGAATCTCTGAAACAAAAGTTAGAAACAAAAAGGCATCAACAGTTATTGTCACAAATAATACGAGTTCAACTTTTAAAGACTCCCAACTCAAACAATCCAACATCCAATTTAGCTTAATCAACCGCATGGACACAGATTGTTCAATAAAACCAAATATGACAACAACAATAACCGACCAAGAAAGCAATCCCACAATCCGGTAGCAATCCAAAGACAAACCAAAAGCCCAATCAAATGAAAACAAAAGGGCTAATCAAAAACATCTATCAAACACCCACCTCATGTACCAATAACCCAGATCAAGAATCAGAAGAGCACTCTCGTGCAGTCTCAGCCGGCACCCGAATATCCTTATAGACGCAAACATAGGGTGCATCACACCCCACGTACTTCCCTGTCCACCTCCCCCCATCGATGTAGCTCGCATCCCAAACGGAAGCATACAAAAACATTGGCTTCTCAGGAAAACCCTCACCGTCCCTCTTCTCCTCCCTCCTCACCGACTTCCCATCAATGAGCCACTCGATCTCGTTGGGACCCCACTTGATCACATACTCGTGGAACCCATCAGAGCAGTCGAAACCCAATTGGTGAATGCTCTCCCTGTTGCCAGTGCCGGTAGTGTAATAGTTAGTTTGCACAATTGTCCTGTCCTTCCCCAAGAACTCGAAGTCGATCTCGTCCTGCGACTTGTCACCCTCAAGGGAGGAGAGGTAAATGTTGAAGTTAAGACCGCTGGTGTTACCTTTGGGGCACTGAATGAGGGAGCTGAAGGTGCCGTAGAGGTACCTCGTGGTGGTGCGCCACCTAGCACCGCCGCGGTGGTCGAAGGTGAGGGTAATGGTATTGGAATCGGGGCAATGGGAACAGGCTTCTGGGGTATAATCTATGGCGATTTGCTTGAGGGGTTGGGTTTCCGGGTGAAGAGCAGGGTCAGCCATTGGTGTTGCGAGAGAGAGAGAGAGAGAAGACTGAGACGAAGGCACACGCACGAAGAGAAAAGTACAGTGATAGACGTGTATGATATGATTTAATCACGAAATCTGAAGTAGGCAGTGCTGTAGACAGCAGTGCTAACGTCTTGAGAATACCTTCTTTTTTTTTTTTTTTTTGAGAGAATTGAGAATACAACAAGTCTCTAACGTGCAGAAGTTCTGCAGACAGCAGTGCTGTTGGATCTTATTCTACGGTGCATTAAAATGTAGAGCTCTGCTACTCTGCCCGCCTGCAGACGATCGCTTATTGTGCCACTCAGTGTAAATTGGATTATTTTTATTACTATTTTAAATATTTTTTAAATATATGTAAATATTTGAAAAAAATAAAAATACATATATAAATATATTACTAGTCACTTCTTTAATCATTAAAAAAATTTAAAAAATTTTAAAAAAATTAAATATATGAACGATTAAAATAAATGGACAAATTGAAGACGATGATAGCATTGTTCTAAAATTTAATATTATGCGGAATATGCCCATCGGCTTGCATATTTATTTATAATTAAATCTATTTTATCTCAAAATGGATAAGAGCTAAAAGATTATGCTAAGTATAGTGATTTTAAATAAAAATATTCCTTTTCACTAATATTTCAGATGGATCTTAAAAGAATGAAAATGATAGTTTGCCATATTTAAAATTTTTAAATTTTTTTATTTAATAATTAAGAAAATGAATATTAGTATATTGATATATTTTTTCTAAAGAAATATATTTAAAAATATTTAAAAAATATAAAATAAAACAATATAATCTACACTAGATAGCACACCCAGCGGTCAAACCTAGCTAGGTGGCATACTAGCAGGGTCCCTTAAAAGAAACTTACATATTTTAACCACAACAATGATTCATTTCTTTTTTTATATTGACCTATGAGTCATGATCAATGTAGATAACACATCATTAGCATGATTAATATGTTAAATTTGATTCATAATATTCAAAATTATCAATGAAATTATTAATGACTTATAAATTATTTAATATTTCAGCTTCCACAATTTGAACCATCAATTTTACTTTTCATCCTTTGTAATAAATGTTAAAATTGTGAGGCATGGTCAATTAATTTTCTCAGTTAATGGTCAAATCAGAATCTTAAAATATTTTTAGCATAGGGTGTAGAAGAAAAATATGGCCTGGGCGTTGTAGTAAATAATGTGTAATTATGTCTTAATTTATATGTCAAGTAATCGATACTTTACTACTTCTCCCTTCAACTTTTTTTTTCTAGACAAGTTACTATATAATAACGGTTTACAAAATACATAAGAAGAGGGTGGAGAACTCCTATAAATACGAATTATTGTAGTTAGTACTTGTAGAGACAGTATTTAAAAATGGATATGATGAGACCCATCCATCTCCATTAATCTTGGGTATGCCAAGAGAGAGCCATCTTGCATGGTGGGTTGTGAATTGAGTGGCATTACACTTTGTTGTTCAAGAGTGCCTCACGAAAGTACCCATTTTCATCTTCCTGCTAGAATAAATTAATGACCTAAAAAAGCTATCTTTTTATGAAGCTAATACTCTACTTTCGATTTATCTCTACAAATAGAGGAGTACGTCAATTCCTGAATTTAGAGAAATTATAAGATGGGTGAGGACTGAAGTTGAATCAATTACAGCTTCACGACTGATTTAAGCGACACATGAATCAATCACACCACTTCCTCATTGTGGATAGACAGTTTGGGAATCTTTTGTGGGGGCACATGTTGCTTGGAGATGGCCGGAAGGCTATAGATTGATCTAATTTTCCTATCATGTGTGAAAGAACCCTTGAAAATGCTTTACAAAATGGTAATTATTACTGCTTTTTTGGTGAAGAAAGAAGGGAGAGAGTTAGAGGCCAGCCGGAGGAGCCAGCATTCAGATCATCCGCTCGTTAGAAGGGGTTGGAGGAGGTGCTCCAAGCTGGAAAGGGACAAATTCTGAGAGAGTCTATACACGATTAATGTTTGGGAATTAAAGCAGTTTTCTTTTCTTTTTTTAATGATTGTTGAAATATGGTACTTTTTTAGATATGGAAACAGAGGTACATATAATTGGGTCTGATCATTTTTTTATACCTAGCAAGTAATTAATGGTTATTTTAATATTTTAGAAATTCGCCTCAGGCTAATGCTAAAGTGTTATTAATTCGTTGGAATTAGGGGTGAGTATCGGGTGGTCCGGACCGAGAAAACCAAACTGGACCTGTCAATTTGGATCGAACCGGACCAGTAATTGGGTCTGATCATTTTTTTATACCTAGCAAGTAATTAATGGTTATTTTAATATTTTAGAAATTCACCTGAGGCTAATGCTAAAGTGTTATTAATTCGTTGGAATTAGGGGTGAGCATCGGGTGGTCCGGTCCCTTTTTTTTTTTTATCGAATTCATTCGGTCCGGTCCGACCGAATGTAATTTATATATATTTTTTTATATATATAATTAATTATCTATATAATTATACAATTTATACTATATTATAATTAAGTATAGACTATAGACTATAGTTATACTTATACAATTATACAATTATACTTACACTAATATTACTAATATATAGCTATACTATATTACTAATAGTCTAATAGTTTATATTAATACTATTATATATTTATATAGTTATACTAATGGTTATAAGTTATAACTATATTATATATTATAGTATAGACTAATGGTTATAATTATATAGTATTATAGTATAGACTAATGGTTATAGTATAACCATTAGTTATACTAATGGTTATAATTTATATATAATGATTTAGTATAGTTATAAGTATAGACTATAGACTATAGTTATAGTTATACAATTATACTTATACTAATATTACTAATATATAGCTATAGCCTATATTATATTACTAATAGTCTAATACTTTATACTAATATTATTATATAGTTATACTAATAGTTATATTAGTTTAGTTATACTATATTATAATGATTTATTATAACTATATTATATATTAGTATAAGTTAGAATGATTTAGTATAGGTATAACTATTAACTATAGACTATAGTTATACTTATACTAATATTACTAATATATAGCTATAGCCTATACTATATTACTAATAGTCTAATACTTTATACTAATACTATTATATAGTTATACTAATAGTTATATTAGTTGTTATATTAGTTATACTCTATTATAGTGATTTATTATAACTATATTATATATTAGAATAAGTTATAATGATTTAGTAATAATAGTATTAGTAATAATTTATATCAATGTATTATTGTATAATATATAGTATTAGTATCACTACATCATTATAATATATATATATACATTATACACACACTATAAGTCTATATTCATCTAATTTATTGTCATTAACCATATAAAATATTTTTTTATTGAGTTTGTTACATAATCCACATTAATAAGTCACTTAATTTAATTAAGTATTGTAAATAAATTTTGTTATTACTTGATTTAAAAAAATTAAAAAAAAAGGGCCAGACCGAATGGACCGATCAAACCGGACCGAACCGATAGCTACCGGTCCGGTCCGGTCCCCTTGGGTGTTCGGTCCAGTCCGGTCCAGAAAAATTACTGATGGACCAAAAACATTCGGTCAATTGCCGAACCAAACCGTGTGCAGCCCTAGTTCGAATCAAATCTAGAGATGACAAAAAAAAATAATGATTAAAATAATAATATTTACTTCTTTTACTATTATATATATCAACCTCGTTTTGTAATTGCAATAATCAGTTAATCGTTTTAATTGTATTAGTCAGCATCATTATTCCATTCACATTGGTACGTATAAGAACAAAAGAAACCTTTGGTCATGATCGTATTTATATATATATATATATCATGGTCGATGATGATATGGATGCATAACCTGATCAAAGTACTCTTCTGTTCTCAATACCATTATTATTGTTGCATGCAAGCATGCAGCATCCGTACTGTTGTTTTCCCTATATCATTAGCATAAATGGCCAATGAGATAGGAAAGAATGATATTGTCTTTATGTGATGAAAATGCCGTTTGGTTAGTGAGAAAATGACCAGCTAAAGTAGATGATTTATTCAACTTCACTTCTCACGTACTATAAGATGACTGAGTCATTTCTTGATATCATCGACCATCGATGCATAATGGCGGAATTTGCCACCCAACATTAGCTAACAAACAACCCTCTGCATGTTGATAAGTCAGCAATTAACCTGAAGTGGGGAATCTGATTTCTCATTGTACCGTACATATGTACATAATTTTCTGAAAAAATTTATGGACCTAATTCATCTAATAAAATCGATTCTACAAGAGAAAACTGTTCTTTTTTTATAAACATGTCCAAGATATTATCTACAAACAATATGAGATTATTCCTCAACACTTCCTCCAATCCATTTTCGAAGCTTGGTGTTCTTTCCAATTCGATCTTCTTTTCTCTTTTGAATTAGGTTTACATCATAATTAGTGGGGTTTTGAAGACCTATTCATCGTCACCATCTCCTACGCATGCATAGGCAGTTACCAATGGCTAAAGGACCGCTAAGGGCATCTACATTGGCTTGGCCAAATAGAAGAATTAGCTAAAATTTAGATGATTGATGTCAAAAACACTCCACATTGGATTGGCCAAATCTAAAATAAAATGAACTTTTGCTACAGTGATTAGCCAAAGATAGAAAATCACTATTGATTCACCAAACATTAAAATATTAATTTCTCACTTCAAGAAAACATTAAAATATTAGTTTCTCACTCTAATAAAAATACTATTTGATTTGTAATTAAGAAATTTAGATAGAAATTTAAATAATTTTAATCAATATTTTTTATTATTAACATTAAATGACTTTTAAAAATATAAATTTTTTAATATTAATTTAATTATAATATAATTATTATTAATATTCAATTGGTAGAATTATAAAATGTGATACAAATAAATTAAATAAAAAAATTATTAATTTAATAATATTTTTTTATTATAGAGAGAGTAAATGGCTAATCTAATGTGGGAATTGAATGTAAATAGAATAGGCAAATGTAAAAAGGTGTGATATTGGCTAAAGTTTGGAGATACATTTGGCCAAGCCAATGCCAATGCTCTAAGGGTGGTAACTCAATCGTTCTGGAGTTACTTACACATGATGAGAGTTGAGACTGCAAGCATTTTTTTGCACGTGCCACCTGTCATTCCACAGGTGTCAGCTTGTGCGCAAAATTCAGGTTGCATGTAGACAAATCAGCCACCTACACCTTGAGAGGAATGAAGTTTTGGGAATCAAAAGCCGCACGCATGACTCGGACTCGATCGATGCTAATAAGCAGGACGGACGTCGTCAAGACGCGTGGAGAAACAAATATGCCTTAATTCCCCCATTAAACCACAAAGCTTTATATCAAAACAAGTTGAGAAGCATTGAGAACAGCAGTGGAGTTGTGTAGTGATTATCATTTCCAGAAAGTTAAGTTTGAAGGGGATGCAAAGGAGGTTGTCATGGCAGTGTGTAGTAAAGAAGAGCTGCTGACTTGTTATGGCTCACTAATAGAGGATGTTAGGTATCATTTTAGACACAATACTGACTGGTCGATACAATATGTTCCAAGAGTGAAAAACATGTTTGCTCATACCTTAGCAAAAAAAGCTTTGATTATAGAAGAAAAGAAAGTCTGGTTAGAGGACTTCCCAGAATTCATTGTGGGTTGCCTCGATAGAGATAACAATTGTTTTACATGATATTTTAATGAAATTCAGAGGTTTATTCAAAAAAAAAAAAAAAAAAAACAAGTTGAGAAGCTGATCATCACAATCAAGCTGCAGTACTGACATGTATTTGGTCAAAATCAAAGGGCTATTTCATTAGGAAAATGCCGACAGCACAAAGGACACGGTACGGAGTGTTTGGAGCCCACCAATCATTCTATCGCCAAGTGCTAAAATCCAACACTCTCACCTTCCACGTCACAACCAACCCTATTCATTATTAAACTATACTCTCCCCCGCCGGACTTTTAAATTCCGATGGAACGTTACAAACCCGTTTCTCGTTTCATTAGCTACCCGACGAACTCAGACCGCCTTTCTTCTGTCACCTTCTCTCTGTATTTTTCCATTCCCAAGCCGTTTTGGCTTGGGGTTTGATATTCAGCCCTGCCTTTCAGGCTGAAAGAAATGATGTAAATACAATTTTACACCAGAAATGTTTAGTTTATAAAAGTAAATTTAGATTAATATAATATAGATTAAAATTGTAAAACTCTTTTTATTGTAATGTAGATATAACATAATCATGTCGTTACATTAGTTTATGAATTTAGTTTTAAGAGTTATTCTATTAAAGTGCTTATATAATATAATGTGATTTGAAAGATTGGTTTTTTTTACGAAAATTTTACCATTTAAATGAGGTGAATGATGTGTTTTATACATTTACTTTATAATAGAATTTTTCCGTTTTATTTATTGCTCCTAACTCTTTCGGCATAATTTGGCATGCATGCGGAGCCTAGCTACGCGTATCCGGCCAAAGGGGAGGCAATTTGGAAGTACATTATGCACACGGTTGAAGATTAAAAAACTCATCAATGGAAGATTAAAATATTTAGAAACAAACAAACTAACAATAGAGAAAGGCATATGCCTGCATTTATCATTTCTTCCAATCTATCTTATATAATATATATATATATATATATAGTCACAGCTCGTACCATCTAAGCTATATGGGCTAGCTTGTTTTCAACTTCACATGCAAAAGATAAATCACTCCCCCTCCTAGACCTCACAGAACGATCCCAAAACCAGCCTGAATATAGATTGAATTAGCTCAGTCGTCAAATTTTCCTCGTGAAGATCTGTGATAATGGCAGGATCAGCTGAAACCACAAAAATCACCATCGCCAACACCACCAACGCGAAGTTTCAATCAAGCAAACCGGCTGCTCGTAGATTTGTGGGAGTACGACAAAGGCTCTCGGGGAGATGGGTGGCGGAGATCAAGGATTCGTCCCAACGTGTAAGACTATGGCTAGGAACATACGATACTCCCGAAGAAGCAGCTCGAGCCTACGATGAAGCAGCTCGGGCCCTGCGTGGGGAAAATGCCCGCACCAACTTTGCAGTTCCGGTGAACCCAAGTTCGAACATCTCGGGGACTCCGCCTTGTAACGGAGAGCTGCCCTCGCAACCTGATGGGCGGCATGCAGGTCTCAGCTTCTCTTCCTTGAAAGCTAAGTTGAGCAAAAATTTGCAGAGTATCATGGCGAGGACGAGTGAGAATAAATCCTCAAAAAGTAGGGTGAGCGATCAATCAACTTTTGCTAAGATTTTCCACTTTAGAAATTACCAATACCAAGGTGGTCGTATGGAGATGAACAACGCTGAGAAAGCTGTGCAGCCAAGCATTATAGTTCCTCATATGGATCACACTGAGCCTTCTTCTTGGGAAAGCTCGAGTGTCTCGGAATGCAGTGCTGAGTGGATAGGTTACCGGCAACATGGACTGGATTCGGACGGGTCGGATATTGGTGAAGTTAGTTTTGGTCGTGATCACTGCTTCCTGGACCAGATTGGGGGCTGGATTGATAGCCCACAACTGGGTGTTGATGGTAGTGAGGAGGAGGGTTCGAGGAGTAAGAGGTTCAAGGTTTCTTCTTCTGTGGTGGTGCCTCCAACGTTTACTGGATCCCCAAATATTGGTGAAATTTGAAGGCATTATTGGGATTGACCAAGATCTAATGTTGTATAAGACTTCTTTTTGGAAAGGTGCATGGGACTTGATCGGAAGTTTTAAAACTTGTTTTTCTCTTTTAGCAGACAAGTTTCTAAGAAAGTTGCTGCTGCTGCTGCTGCTTTCAAGTGATCATAGTTATGCCTAGAAAAGAAGAAGGGCGAAGAAGGGATGGTTGTAAGTTCTTAAAAACTCTGTGAGAGCGAGAGAGAGAGAGAGAGAGAGAGAGAACAGTGCTTTGGAATAAACAATAATATAAAGACTAGATATAACAAGCTTATTGTATCATGACATGGTCAAGTTGGGTCACTCGCAATCAGAACTATGCTCATAATTATCGACAGGAAAGAGAGACCAATATATATATATATATATATATATTTGTGTGTGTGTGTGTGTGAGAGAGAGAGAGATCATGAATTACATTTTCCCCTTTATATATATAAACTTTAATTCAATTAATATAAGCCATCCCACTTAGATTGAGCTAAAGTACTTTATGGCATACGTGAGAGTATATATGGCAGTAATTATATATCGAAGGATTCTAATTAACAAAAACCTGAGGAAACACACATTGGTTTTAAAGCTGATGATCATATATACATACATATATAAATATATATCACTCGGACTATATTTTACTATTATTTACTATTATTCGTAAATTATTTCACTACTATTTATAAATATTCTGAACTATTCTTAATATCCAAACAACCCTTAGAGTACCTTTCTCTAAGAAACCGCTCTCTTTGAGTTCACTAGCTAGCGCCCAATTCATTTGATTTTCACCCAACATGTGATCTTGAGGAGCTTCCATGCCTTTTGCTCCGATCCCCTTTCATTCTCTATCATTTTCTCATGTTCAAACTTTCTCTTTCTTTAGATGCTGTAGTTCAAATGGTTGCATTTTGATGTCATCCACCAGATTCGCAATTTGCCATGACCATCATCTGTTTCATCCACCTGCCATCTTTAATTAGCCTTCAACACAGCCATCTTGTTGGCTTGTGAGCCATATACGCGGCCACAATAAGCATGTGTGAGTCTTATGTTGACGGAACTTAGGCCCTGCACGTGCTTGTGCTAGGATTGATGTTTGCTTTTGCCTCCTTGACCTGATCAAGGACGTAGGTGTAAAGACCTCTAGTCATCACTTTGGGTCAGTCAGCTCTAGTCATCACTAAGGTTCGTTTGGATATTAAAAATATCTCAAATATTAATCTGTAAATAGTAATTAAATAGTTTGTGAATAGTAGTAAAATAATAATAAATATTTTGTTAATATTAGTAAAACAATATGAGAATATCTTAAAACAGTTATGTTTCCAAACAGACCTTTACTCACATCAGTCTAATTTCCAAAGAATTGAAGCCATTATTAAGGTATGACCATTTTTTTCGCAAGTTGAAAAGTTATGGGACCGAAACAAACTCTTTGATTCTATTTTCTGTTTATTTTCTTTTCCTCACATTGTAATAATTGTTTTAGACTTCTAATAAGTAAGGTTGTAATCTGGTCAGTCCAGACTAGAGAAACTAACCGGTTCGGTCCGGACCAGACTAGCCCGAAGTTGGGATCGATCGGTCTCGGTCCAAGAAATTTCATTTTTTCAATTTTCGGTCCGGTCCTGGGGTGGGTGGGATTTTCCTAGATGACCGATAGGAAAATATATTTTTTTAATTTTTAAATATATTTTATATAATAATTATATAATTAATTATGTAATATTTATCTAACCTATCACTATTAACAATATAAAATTTTAAATATGTAATTACAAATTAATATTCTATTAATTAACTAATGTATATTATCAATTAACCTATCACCAATTCACCACTAACTAATTACTAACATCTACATCTATGGTCTAATTAAAGTTATTAGATAATTTTTTTGTAAAATACCTAAGTTGTAAGTAAATATAAAGCAATTAAAAATATTATTGTAAATTGTAATTAACTAATGTATGATATCAATTAACTAACCTATCACGAATTCACCATTAACTAATTACTAACATCTACATCTATGATCTAATTAACATTATTAGATAAATGTTTTGTAAAATACCTTGTAAGTTGCAAGTAAATATAAAGCATGTATGGATGGGGGACCTATGGATAATTCAATTATTTATGCTTCATATACAAAATGTAAAAAGTTTAATATAGCTCATTATGCATTAACTATCATAATGCATTGACATACTCTAAATTAGTAACAAATTAGCAATTAGCATCAACAATATAACTATAATTAATTATTTTTTTAATGAGTTAGTTACATAATCCACATTAATAATTCACTTAATTTTAATTTAGTAATTTAAATAATTTTTTATTAATTTATTTGAAAAAGAATAAAAAATAATTGGGCCTAGCTGACCGGACCAATAGCTATCAGTCTGGTCTAGTCCAGGGAAAATGATGGATGTTCGGTCTAGTCCGGGAAAATTTTCGGTCCATCACCCCCCGGACCAGACCGACCAATTTACACCGTTATTAATAAAGGTCTTACAAAGGCACTGTTTCGTTTCTCACCCCCTCATTTTCTATCCTGCTAATTGATTTGTTCAATCCAATATTATTTTGCCGTTTTTCCTGTTTGTTTGGTGATAATACATGTGGGTTTGTCACTAGAAAATTCTTAAAATGGGAATAACTATATTTCTATTTTGAAAACTTATTTGCAATGGGAGCCATATGGCCATTGTTACTCCTTGAACCAACCTTTTTCAAATTTTATAGATTAATTATATTATAAATTTGATGAAATGTTTGATGGAAGGTTTTAAGATCCAAGTAATCCAAATAATAAAGGGGGAGAGATATTGAAACAACAAGCAAAAATTAAGAAGACAACCTAAAAAACAAGAAGAAGAAGAAGAAGAATAAACAACAAAAACTCAAAAAAGTATGAAAATATTGCCTCTACTACTTGCGAGTTACTTAGGAGGGGTTTGGTAAGTGAGTTAAGATAAAATAAAAGTTAAAAGTTGAATAAAATATTGTTAGAATATTATTTTTTAATATTATTTTTGTTCTGAGATTTGAGAAAGTTGAATTGTTTATTATACTTTATTTGAAATTTTGAAAAAATTATAATGATTAGATGAAATGAGTTAAGAGGCTTCTTGTATCCAAACAATGCCTTAGCCAGTACTTGTCCCTGGTGTGTGGATTTTCTAGAGTTTCTTGAAACCATCAATCTTAGTCATGGTTAATTAGGATCTAAACAAAGTAGTAGTTTGGCAGTTCCCAAAAGATTAAAAATGATAATCAATGACTAATATATATATGCTAAGCAATAATGTTGATGAATTTACAATTGGAATTACTTGACAATTCTTTTTTTAATGAAGGGATATTTTAAAATTCTTTGGAAGCTTATGACTCTACATTTCAAACCAATTATACCACAGAATTTTTATAATTAAAGGTAATTTTAAAAAATATATATTTGTGGATGCTTGTGAGCACCCCCTAATTTGAAAACCAGTCCTCTTTTTGGCTGTTTACGAGAATTAGAATGCATCATTTTCTTTCCTCCTCTCTATGCTTTCTACTTCCTTAGATATTGAGCTTCCTACCAACTTGCAAAAAGGAGTTTGGTAAACGAGGCCATTGACTTGATTGGAATTTAGTAAGACCTATGGAGTTTAATCATGAGACCTTAGGTGCATGGATGCAGATAAGATCAGTTTGATTGGAACATTTATATTAATTATCATCAGTTTATTCTCTCTTGATATAATATTAAATGACTGACAGATTGATTACCATCATTTTATAATCATTTTTATGTGACATCAAATGGTTGAGAATTTATTTTTTACTTATATGCTAATAATTTGATTCGGTATCAATAGATGATAAAAGGACGATAATATTGCTGTATTTAATTTATTATTATCCGATTTCATCTGGTATGTTATATATAACCTAGAGACCACAAAATGAGTACAATTGAATGTCTACAATTTGGGTTAATCTTACTCGTTCAATGAGACTTTCTAAATAGCTATATATAAGAACGTCCAAACCCAAATTTAGATTTGATTGCTTAATTATACCATTTTTTCGCAATTATATATTTTCTTGATTTGGAAAAAAAAAAAAGAAAAAGATTAGGGACTCTTTTAAAAGGAAATGGGTGTTTTTTTAATATTTTTAGAAACTAAATACAGACAAGACCTAAATTAATCGAGGAAGATGGTTATAGTGATTTCCATATTAGTAGTAATTAAGGTCCGGATTCCCCAACCTAGTTTTGCTACACATAAGTTGTTATGGACTTATATGTTAATACACTACTTAGGCCTGCAACCCGATGAAATTTAATCGGGTCTGGACCCGTCACTATTTGCGTCCCAACCTGATCCGACCCGACCCGTCACTACTTCTAGCTTGAAGGATTCATTATAATTTTAGAAAAAAAAAAATCAAAACACCAATAATTTTTTAGCATAGTACTTGATGTGGAAAGTTTCAACATCAATAGTGTGATGGGTGTGTAAAAAATAAGGTTTCTAAATAATTTTTCTCACCCCTAATATTATGTTTAGATAAAAGAATTTGAATTTGAATTTGGATCTCAAATCATCCATGATTTTGGCCTCTTTATGTATGAGTAAAACTTATGTTTGTCATCCAATCATAGCTGAAATGAATGCATTATGGAGAGCATTAGAATTATGTTCTACTTTGAACTTTTCAAGTGTGATATTTGAAAGAGATGCACAAGTTATCATTCAAGCAATAAAGGAAAACACTATAGACACAAAGGGATCCCACACACACACTATGCCACGTCTCTACTTTTTTTTTTCCTTTTTTTTTCTTCCTTTTTTTCCTCCTCCCTCCCGTGAGTCTCCCCTCCCGTCCTCCCCATTTCCGTCTCTACCTCCACCTGCCTCAGTCGTCCCCGTGGCCGCCATGGTGGTCGGGGACCACCTCAGGGCCGACAGAATCCGCTGGCGGTCTAAGCAGCACCATCATGCGGAGGGATGGGAGCTCCCGTGCACGACAGCTGTGGGGACGACTGAGGCAGGCGGAGGCAGAGATAGAAATGAGGAGGACAAGAGGGGAGACAACGGGAGAGGCACTGTCGTGGATGGAGGGCGGTGTCGCTGGGACCAACGGCGGCTGCCAGCCTTGAGGTGGTCCCCGACCACTGTGGCGGCACGGAGATAGGCGGCGGAGACGCATGGGGAAGCACGGGGCAGGGGCAAACGCACGGGGATGGAAAAAAGAAAGGAAAAAAAAAAATGAGATACGTGGCTCACTATGAGTGTGCCATGTCAGTGTGTGTGGGATCCTTTTGTGTCTGTAGCAGCTCTCAACAATAAATAGCAAGGAAGATCAGAATTGGCAGTGGTTTGGACAGCTTGTGGAAGATACCAGAAAAATCTTCCAAAGTTGACCAACATAGAAGTTACAACATACTTTTAGAGACAAAATTTCTAAATATAAGCAACACACTCTTCACACCACTTAAACACGCAATTTTTCTTTTTTTTACCCTCATACTTAAATACACATTCATTCTCCCCTTTCTCTGTCCCCCCCTCCCCCAACCCCTCGAGTCCCATACTCTTCTCCCCGTCCCTTTCTCCTTCTCTCTCATTTCTCATTTTTCTTTTTTGCTCCCGTCTCCTTCTTCCCCTTCCTTTTCTCCTTCACGTCACCATCACAATCTCTAGAGTATGAGATTTCGGGATCTAAAGTATGAGATTTTAGGATCTAGAGTTTCAGGCGAAGGCTGATCTTCTGTTTTCTCGAAAAAATTTTGGTTCGAGTCGTGCTTCAGACGAGAGAATAGAAGGGTGAGTTGGGTTGTTTGAGTCGTGCTTCAGAATTTCTTTCATAATCAAGTGTGCCAGGTGTGTTAAATTGCGGGACTACTAGAAAGCAAAAGAGTTGCTCACAAATTTGGAAGAAATAGCTTTAGATCACAGTAAAGAAGTTGTATGAATGGAAGAAGGTCCATCAGAAATTCTCAAGAATGGAGCATTTATTAATATTAACTATAATATATACACCAAAGCTAATTCCAACAATATCTAAAATAATTTTATGAAAAATGATAGGGAGCCCGATTTTGGCTCTCGTTCATTGCCAGATTGGGCATTTAAATTTTTTTTTAGTTTTTATTTTAACTTGGTGTTTAAGAAAAAATTATTTGATCATATTATGAATTTTTTTATTTTTTTAAAAAATATTTTAAAATGTGAAAAAAATGATGTAAAAAAATAAATTTTAAAGAATTTTATATATTTTTTTCATATAATTTTTTTCATACTTTAAAATATTTTTTAAAAAATAAAAAAATTCACAATACGATTAAATAATTTTTTCTTAACTACTAAGTAAAAAAATATTTAAATGCCCAATCGGGCAAAATGAACGGGAGCCTAAATCGGGCTCCCTAGTAGCAGTCTAATTTTATAAGAAAGGGACACGTGATAATTTTTCAATTTAAGCTTTAAAAAATGTGTTTTTTTTTTTTTTTGAAGATAAAAAAATGTGTTTGTTACATCATGTTTAGTGGGCATTTAATCTTAGATTATTTCAGTCCAGTTTGAAGGAAAATTATACCAAATTACGATGCAAACAACATCATTCCTATGTACCCATTCCATTTAAGAGACACGTGTCAATTTTTGAACTAATTACTTAATTTGGAGAAGAGTTCCGCTTCTAAGCGGTCCCACCGATATTGTGCATATAACAGCCTCCCTTTCATCTATTGCCACATCAGTAATTTCACCAAAACCACAATAGTTTCATTCACACGGTGTAGCTCTCAAAACAGAAAATGAATATAGCAAGTTCAGTTCCACCACCACCCACTTCTACTCCTCTGCTGCTATCCTCCACGTCGTGAGTTTCATCCTCCATGATAGAACCCACAATAGCCATTACACACACACGCATACATAGAGAGAAAGACTAGTGTGTAGCCTCCGTTAACCCACCCAGTAACTCACCGTGCGCCACGAACCCTTGCCACAAAAAAAAAAATCATTGCACCATGAGATGAAAATGGCCCGACTGGAAATGATAAAAAAAATTGCTGCATCGCCACGAAAAGAAATGGAAATGATAAAAAAAAAAATCGATGCACCGCCACCCAGCAATAACTCAAATCTGTATTTTCTCAACTCGCTCTCTCTGGCTCTCCCTTAAATCAAGAAGTTGGAGGCTGAATGCATGAGAGAATTGAAGGTAGAGACGGAAAAAAGAAAAAAGAAGAAGATATTTTCAGAGAAATTTAGCACGAACGGACTGAGGAAGTGAGAATCTTTGAAGGTAGAGAGAGAAGTTTGAGAAAAGGGAATTTGATAAATTGGTGGTGGGAAAAATTAAAAGCTGAGCAGTTTCTGCAAATTGGTTTCCATCTCTCTCTCTCTTTCGTATGTTCTTCTTGGTGGGAATCTGATATTCTGCATCTACATGATAATTGTAATGGGAAGTCTATGTGTCACTAAACTATTGGCTGGCTATTAATTGGAAGTGGTTAGACGGACGGGTGCTAAGGTTTTCTCTTTGGAGAAAAACCCTGGCATTTCTAAAAATATAGTTTTCGTTCTTTTTAAGCTTAGTTTTTCTTTATATAATTCTCTTTTATTTTTCAAAGTTTTTAGTTTTGGTTTTTAAATTTGTATGTAGAGAAATTATATTTCATAGAGTACACAAGCGCCACACACTCTTTTTGAAAAATAAAAGTAAATATAAAACCTATATAAAAAAATTAATTTTTTATAGTAGACTTCCCGGCCACTCTTTTTCAAAAAAAATGTACGGTGATTACATAACCCATGATTATATCTAACATTACTCTTATATATCTACTCTATTATAATAAGTGGCTATCTAACTGCAAATAGTAACTTTTATTTTTTTTCGTTAACTTTGCTTGTTTTTCCGTTAAGTCCTATTTTACCAAAAGACTATTAAAACTCTTGACCATTTGACGTGTAGTTCTCTTGTAGAATTTAATAAAAGATCTTGTTTTATCAAAAAGTCCTTAAAACCCTTGACCATTTGACGTATATCTCCCTTATAGAATTTAATGAATGATCATGCTTTACGAAAAGGTCCTTAATAGTCCCGCGATTAGATACTTTGCTGAAGTTTAATCAATCTTAATTTTGTCTTTTTTTAACCTTGTATTTTTTTTTCAAACAAATAAACTACTAATTTATTTATTTATT
Source organism: Pterocarya stenoptera (assembly GCA_003123785.1). Lineage (NCBI taxonomy): Eukaryota > Viridiplantae > Streptophyta > Magnoliopsida > Fagales > Juglandaceae > Pterocarya > Pterocarya stenoptera. The sequence continues at coordinate 28,583 of QEOT01005436.1, forward strand.
TTTTATTTAAATCATTATGTCATATGCACCCCAGAGGTAATGCACCCAGAGCCGTTCCCTAATGTATAAATGTATATATATGTGTGTTATATTGGCTATCAGGGCTAATGCACCCAGGGTCGTTCCCTAGTGTATAAATGTATATATATGTGTGTTATTTTGGCTATTCTAGTTTTGACTAAATTGGAATGAAAATGGTAATACAGCATTATATGTATAAAAAACAAAAAAAGTTAGGAATTCAATGAGTTTTTGTTTGTTTTTGGAGATGAGATGAGATGAGTTGAGATTAAAGTTAAAAAGTTGAATAAGGTATTGTTAGAATATATTTTTTTAATATTATTTTTGTTTTGAGATTTGAAAAAGTTGAATTATTTATTTTATTTTGTATTAGGATTTGAAAAAATTGTAATGATTAGATGAGATTAGATGAGATGTTTTTTGAAAACAAACGACGATGAGATAAGATGAGATCTTATTTGGTAGAAAACCTAATGGAATAAAAACATTAATATCAAGAAAGAGTTCTTTCCATTAAAATAAAAAGAAGTTAAAAGAAAAGGTTATTGGATCACGAGTAGAAATATTTTGTCTACAAACAAACTTATAGAATACAAATAATATAACTTGATCATATGGTAGGTCAAATTGTATAATTTTTTTTATTGTAAAATATATCTAACGTCTTATATTGATTGTACATTAATATATAAATTTGTTTTTGTAAGATCATTTTATAAATATAGTACTTCTCTATGAATTATGTTGCATACTTGAAAAACATTTTGCTTTCATTACAATATACTAATGCGAAATTCTTTTATTACTCACTTAAAAAAGTTAATTTAAAAAATGATGCATAATATTACATCGGGAGGACAAGGGTGAGATAAGTATGGTATATAATATTTTCGTTGGATTATTATTTATCTCCCAACTCGGATAGGAATGGGATAAGTCCTATGACCAAACACTGCTCGAGTGTCGATTATAATGCTTCAAGCGATGGTACCCACAGGTCCAATACTCGGGAGCCAGGCAATTCGTTTTGAGGACGCCGTCGTTTTAATGACTACTTTTTCTTTGGCCTCCCGATTCCGCTGTGTCCAAGTAGTCTCGAACTCCAGAAAACAGACATCTGAATACAGTTTGTCCAATTACCCCTAGGGTTTCTCTGAGACCTCCGTACTGAAGCTTCATAGGTATGAAAACGAAACCTTTTGTTCGGTAATATTAACAGATCCAAATTTTTTTCTCAGAATTCTAACCTTATTTTTGGTTTATTTTCATTTTTATTTTTGTAATTTATGATGCATTCGATTATATGTTTCAAATGAAGGTTCCTCTTATCTAAGATAAGAGTTCTCAGGTTTTTCGTTGCGTCGATCTGTTTGCTGTTGATTTTTTGTTGTTTGGGTGAAGTACTGATCAGCATGATGGATGTAATGATTTCTTTTTTCTCATATTATTGTAAAGAAATCGTTTTTTTCAAATATCTGTTTTAAAAATTTGTTTTCATTTTTTTCTGAATTTACTTTTCATGAATAATTTAGGTTCTGCATTACAATGACAGAGACTAATGTAACAGTTAAGGTTGATGAAGCTCCTTTTGAACATTGGTTTGACAAAACTACTCATATACTTCCCTCGTCTTTTGTCCACCAGCTTTTCATTAAAGGGTTATAAAGAGTTACTCGGTTGGGACCTGATGAATATGAGGCCCATCTTTTGCGGCAACATTGAATTTGATGCAAAGCAGTCTGATGTTGAGCGACTTTTCAGAAGATATGGCAGGGTTGAGAGGGTGGATATGAAGTCTGGTAAGTTATTTTTCTACTCAGTCATATTCTTTTTTGCTTTATATTATGAATAATGGCTAATTATGATCTATCCCGGGCTCTTATGTACATTTTCTTTTTTCACGTGTGTGGATGTTGAGTTTGCCTTGAGTGATCCAGCTACTATAAAAAGCGAAAGATTCCTTGGGATACTGGTGATGGTGATTTTGTTGATGACAGTATGATATGTTTTTAAGCTATTTGCTTCTTCTGGCTCTCTCAATTATGTATATTAATGTGATGATATCTGGAACAGAATTATTAATAAGTTATCCTTATATCACTTATTTTGTATGAGTGAGTACTGATTGAAGTTTAAATGCATGTTATTCGTGCTTTGGATAGTTGGATTGATTTGGATAAGTATGGTAGAATACAGATATTGGTCAACAAGTAAGTCCTACAGCAACTGAGAAATCTAACAGGGACTATTGGCCTCATATAAATGTTGGAGTGCCTAGACACTATTTTGAGCTTCACAACTCAACGGCAAAAGTGCCCTCTTATGTTGAGTCATTTTGGGGTTTCAACATGTTTAAGAAAAGGTAAAATAGCATACACCCATCGAAAATGATCAGATTAATTCATTGACCCTTTTCGTATATCGGTCACAGCAGCCAACAACAACACAGACCAGTTATGTTGTTGACTTATTTCTTCTCAACTGGGTTGGTTTTATTCTCAAATTACTTTTTTGCTACTTTATCAAAATATTGGCATGACATAAATGCCCTTTTTCTATCAGTTGAAAATTTGTAATATGTGGTTTAAGGGAGATGGAGGTTGAGGGTGCACACATGATGGAACATCCATGCCAAAGAATTTGTGTTTCTTTTTTTTTTAATTGAGAGGTATAACCTTAAAAAAATGCACATAAAGTCATCTTTTTAAATTTTCATGTAACCCATGATTAGTAGCTATTAGAAAAAATAGCTGATTTTTTCTATAAGTATTAATTCTTCATTAATGAGTGCAAAACAAGTACATTGGAAGTATACAATAGAGACGCCCATCCAGAAGAAGATAAAGATACAAGAAAGTCGTGTAGGTTTAGCCCATTAAAGTATATGGAGATAGTCCAAGATAAAAGTGTATTGATAAAAAAATGTTTTGAGCTCCTCAAACATCCTTTCACAATCCTCAAAGATAGCTGATATATACAAGGGGGTCAATTTTATTCGTTAAAATCTTTATTTTCAGATGGGTGTATATGTTATTTTCCCTCAAGAGAAGCAAGTTTCATTGAAGTGTAAACCCCCATACTCAACCATTTCTTTGGCGCAGGATTACTTGGAATGTCCATGCTCTTCTTGGATGGATGTGCTTCTCTGCATTTCTTTTCTAGCATGTGCCCAAGCTCATCTTGTATTTTTCCTGAAGAATTAATCTGATCTGCCCTAGCCCTGCCATCCTACACCACCTCAGATACCATTGCTTTTTCATTCCTCATGATTTTTGCTCAGTGTTCAGTTTCCGACACGTTTCAACATAGAAATCATGATGATTTTGCAGCCAGTGGCAGGTGTTGTGTTACTTCCTGACAGTTTTTTTAATATACAAAATTTTTTGAGCTTGATGAGTCAACACTTCCTCATTTTTGAAACTATTGCTATGAGCAGATTTTTTTTTTTTTTTTTTTTTTTGGTAATAAGTTTATATAACTGAAATTGTCCTGCTCTGGTTTCTTAACATTCTGGCTGTATAGGATTTGCTTTCGTCTATATGGAAGATGAACGAGATGCTGAGTATGCAATTCGAAGACTTGACAGGACAGAATTTGGTCGAAAGGGCCGCCGACTTCGTGTTGAGTGGACCAAGGTGATTTAATGATAACATGGATATGTAATAATTTTATGATGTGTGCATTTATATACCCTCTCTCTCACACGTGCGAGCAAACACGCACACAACATATAGAGACATGATTACATATGCAAGCATATAAGATATACTTGACCTTTTTTTGTTAAATTTCTTTTAATACCTGATTGATTGTGTATTAGATCACCACAGAAAACTCTACTTCAATATATATGATGCTTTTGGTGATTTCATCGCTATATACCCATCTATGCTTGTCCATGCACTCATTGGTGTTGCATTTTTTTCCTTCACTTTTTTCTGAATCTTTGAAGGATCTTTTTTTTCCAATCCGCATATTGTCCAAAACATTTCCTTGGGCAAGTTTACTCCTACTCCTAGTGTTGAACCTTCAAACTTAATTAGTAAACTTTTTATTTCAGCACGAGCGTGGCATTAGAAGGCCCGGCGGTTCAAGATCTTCAGCTAATGTGCGACCATCGAAAACCCTGTTTGTCATTAATTTTGATCCAAGTTATACCAGGACAAGGGATCTGGAGAGGCACTTTGATGAATATGGGAAAATATTGAACATAAGGATCAGAAGGAATTTTGCATTTGTTCAGTATGAATCACAGGAGGATGCTACCAGAGCATTGGAGGCAACAAACATGAGGTTGTATTTCCTTCAGCGAATCCTACGTTGCATAGACTACCGGTGTCTTTGATTTAGAAACTTTCATTAGAAATGATTATAGTATATATTTTAATCAACCCTCCGGTGTAATTTATTTTATGGGTGCCTAACATTTGTTCCATTTTATTTTCAAACTTGTTCCATGTTAACTCTGCTTTATTTGTATTTGAGATCAGTAAGTTCATGGATCGAGTCATTTCAGTGGAATATGCAGTTCGAGATGACGACGAGAAAAGAAATGGGCACAGTCCTGATAGAAGAGGCCGAGACATTTCTCCCGATAGGAGAAGCTATGATCATGGGCGATCCCCAAGTCCATATCGCAGGGATAGGGCTAGTCCAGACTACGGCCATGGAAGTTCCAGACCCGAAGCAAGAGGAAGTCCCAAGTACGACAGAGTTGAGAGCCCTGTTAATGGGAGATATGACAGGTTCATCTTTCTCAGATACTTGTTTTTCTGTGTTTTAGTTCTGGCTATGCAGCCTTGTATTGATACTTACATTTATGGCACTTGAATTTTGATTGACAATGCAGCCGTTCGCCACCACCGCGGGGAAGATCCCGTTCCTGAACAGAAGAGAGCGGCAGATCCAGTCAAGTGGTTGGTTGGCTAGCTTTTTCTTTCACTTTGTAGCCAGTTTGATTGCAGATATTGCAGCTCTCTGCTTGTTATTTCCACTTTTATATGGTAATTGCGAATTTCCTTCTGTTTTCTGAATTGATAATTTAGGGGTTATTAACTACTTGTGGTGCGGACACCAGATACAGACCACTGGTTACATGTGGACACCAACGCCATTGGACAGTTCAGCCAATGACTTGGATTGAGAGCGCAGGGGGTTATGTTATTATCTATTTAATGGTTCATGTTATTGGCTTTTAAGTCTTTGGGTTATGTTATTTTGAACTGTGTTAGTTCTTCTAGTGGGCTGTTGACCCAAGTGTGACTAGGGTTAATTAGGGTTTACTTCCTTAAACCTTATTTGAATTCTTGGGAGACTTTTTGATAATAAATTTCTGACGGTAGGGTTATATTTGTTTTACTCCTCCCTTAGCTCATTGCTTCTTTCACTTCTTTCCCCTTCTTTTATGCATCCATTTTAATTTCTTTAAGGTGTGCTGCATCAACCTGGTATTGGTATGAATTTTTCGTGTTTGGTCTCTCAAATCATTGTTTTTGTCTATATTTTTCTCCATGGCGTCGAACTCGGTAGTAAAAAGGTTTCTTTGGAAACAGCAAAGTTGGGTGTTGATTATGCATTACTTTGTTAAGCAATATCTTAAGTACATAACAAATGATAAAGAGATGAAAATGGGTGGGAGTGATTTGGGTTAGAAGTACTTATTATGGGATACATAGAAATTGTACGTGAAATGCATATTTTCTCTCTTTTGTTCACAGACAAAGTTGGTGAACCTAGTTGGTGTGAACTTGCGTTGGCTCATTAATCTTTAATTAATCTGCGAGACAACTAGATTTTATCTACAATGTCAACGATGATGCTGAAAGTTTTTTTTATTGTATTTTTCAAAATGTAGAATTTAAATTTTGAAAAGTTAGAATAATGCTAAAAGACCTTTCTGGCTGCAAGCAACGCCAAGACCAGCCCCCACACGTCTTGGTTTTCTCGCCCAAAGTGCATTCACTTCAGCCTCCATGCTATGCTCTCTCTTTAATCATTTATTGCAGGGGCTTCTGTTCATTGGACCCCAAACGACAGTCAAACCCCCCACAAAAATTAAATACCAAGGAATAAGTAGGAAGGTTTAACATTCACCATTTCTTTTGGACAGTACACGATTGAGCCGTGCTACTCCGTTGCAATTTGACCGCTATTAAATTTTTTTTTTATATTTTAAAAAAATCAATATATTAATAATTACTTTTTTTAAATATTAAGTGAAGAAAAAAATTAAAAAATATATATAAAGTATCAAAATAAAAAAGTAAATTGAGTGGGCAAAGTTAAAACACGATTTAACGAGTAAAAAATATGATTTGATGAGCATTATTATAAGGGATTTCATATTTGACGTGACAACATTGCTCTTCCAATCATAACATTCCAATCATATTTAATTTTTCGTCTTTTTTTTTAATTGTATTAGAAAAAGATAACTTCTCATATGCTTTTTAAGGAGGATTGGTTCAAATAATGAGATGAGATGAAATAATTTTAAATAAAAGTTAAAGTTAAATAAAATATTATTAGAATATTATTTTTTAATATTATTATTTTTTTAATTTGAAAAAATTAAATTATTTATTATATTTTGTATAAAATTTTAAAAAAATTATAATAATAAAATGAGATGAGATGAAACACTTTAACTATCCGACCTAAGATAATATGTATTTTCATGGCTGAGTCATAAGTGGAGGTAGCAATTCTGCAGCATAACCGACAAACTTGTATGCTTGGCTTTTGAAATATATAACAACTAGTATTGTTGATGGTGGAGTATGACCTTCTTTGATTAAGTTGTAATAAAGTAAATAAAAGACGAAAGATGATTGCAATTATATAATAAACAAGTGAGAATTAATTGGATTCTTAATGTTTTAAATTATATAATATTTATTGCATTTTAGGCTACGGCTAAAGCCACGGGGAGGCGTCCACCAAAAAAAAAAAAAAAGTGAGTATTTTGGGCACATATCTCCTCTCCCACTAAATGAGACGGTCGAAACAAGTATATTTTAATAAGTAATACTAAATATAATTAAGGAGTGTGCAAATATTGTATTTATTTATTTATTATTAAAATAATTATATGGCACTTACATATTGTACGACTGCAAATATGATTTTTTTATTTTGATTAATTTGGCATGATCATTATGACATCTATATTATAATGACTAAACATTATTTGATTCTCGTAGCACATGATTCCACTCTTTGGTTTAATTCGAGACCCTATGCTCACTTAAATTTAATGGGTGTTATCATTGGGATTTTAAGATCAACCTCCCCCCACAAAAATTAAAATAAAAATAACCCTAGAAAAACAAATATATAAATTGACATTGATTCATGTTTCATCGATTTTTCCAAAATCAATCTAGAGGTTGAATTCGTAATTCTAGCGCACTTTCCCAATAATCTGTCTCCTTCACACGTTGGATCCTTTTCACCTTTAGGCACCATTTTGAAAAAGTCATAAGCTGTCTCCATCTCACACGTGGCGACTTCTGCCACGTCATCACCTTGGTAACGTAAATATTTCGAAAAGCATATTCAAATTTTGCCCAATCCCAAACGGTTGGATACTCAGTCTGGACCCCAATCATGGCCGTTCAATCTTTAATCATGCTCGACCTTTAACCTCTAATGTCCGAAACATAACCCCATCTCTCGAAGATACTGCGTTTTTTTCACTGAAAGAATCTAATCGACAGAGAGACTGGCATTTCCTTACACAAGAGAGAGAGAGTGAAGTTTGATTTTTGAATTTGATTGCGATTGTTATATATAGTTTCTCCGTGTCTTGTAGTGGTAAAGCTCGAATACTTTGTGGGTTTTTCAAACATGGGGCGGCTTCCTCTTCTTCTATAGGTTGAAGATTCCCCTGTATATTTTTCTTGGGGTTTTGTTTTTAATGATTCTGACTGTCTGATATTTGTTTCTTCGTTACGAAACAAAAATGAGCGGTGGCTATCTCTGATTTTGAGATACTGTTTTCTGGTCCGATGTTTTGACAGTGAGTGGGAGAGAGTTTTTGAATATCCTTCTGTTGTTTGATTGCTGATTTTGGAAGCACTGCTGGGTTTTCATTTACTGAGGAGAGAGATACTTGAAGTTAAGTTATGGTCGGTTGCTGATTCTTACAAGCATTTCCGATTTACAGCATCGAGAGAAAGAGAGGTTTGAAGATGAAGCTATAGTGGGTTGCTTTCTGAGTAAAAGGGGACAAGTTTCTGAGTTTCTGAGTCTTAAAGGTTGGTTCTTGAAGCCGAATTTGCTTGCTTTCTTTGATGCCTACTTCAGAAAAAATGTGATTTTGTTTTCTTTTTGTTCTTTCCTTTTACTTTTGAATTTTAGAAATTAAATTGCTTTCTTGACGCTACAGAATAATAGCTGGTTTTTAATCATTACTCCTTTCTTTTTCTGCCCTTCTCCTTATCGAACCAGTTCGTAGAGATAGGAACGCTCTGTTTGATGGCTGTTAATAACTTAATAGTCGAAGAATCCTAAAAGTTAAGGAAAGTCAAGTCAATTTGTGGGAAAAAAAAAAAAAACCTTATTTTTCGTTATAATTTATTATTTTCTTGAGTTTTTATTTTTCCTGTGTGGTTTGTCCATTTCAATTAAATAAATACACTCAATGAAATACATGTTTAGATGGAGACGCCTGTCTTCTATTCGAAGGAAAGTCTCTCTCTCTCTCTCTCTCTCTCTCTCTCAACCAGGAAGGTCCATTTCTGGGGAGAAAAATGGAAATACAGCTAAGAGGCCAAGAAGAAACCTTAACCGTTGAAAATAGATCAGGATCAACTTAGCAAAAAACTCAGTAGTGATATCTGGTACCGTATTCACGATCTTCTGGTTGGAAAGTAGAGTTGTATCTTTAGTTTGTACTTTCCGAAAAGCCCCTCATATATCATTGCATTTCCAAGTCTACATAGTATGCAATGGTTGGGCTAATTTTGGAATTTGAAGTAGGAATCTGTCGACGTTTTCTTAATTGGACGGCACAGGCTGGCCGATAAAAGTAACTTCTTTCGTTATCAATGTCCAATGACAACGTTTTGAATAATAAATTCTAATTTTATTTTGATATAATTTTTTACATTCTGATTTTTTTTTTTTTTAAATATGGCATTTAATGAGCACTTGCTATAAAGCAGTGCGAGAAAACTCGTGGGGCATCTTTAGGTACTTCGACATAGTTGGTCGGGTCTTGTTTTCAGAAAAATAAGTTTTTTGTGATCATTCAAGATTCTCGAAGCTCTTGATGTTGTCCCATTTGTTGTTTTGTGTGTTCTTTTTATCAAAATCTCTGATTTTTATACTGCAGGCTTAATCTTTAATTCATGTGTTTCCGATTGCAACCGCTCCACTGCCATCTAATTTTTCTATGAAAATATCATTTCCTTACCGTGTTTTCTCATCTGGGTTGTTAGCTCACAGGGCTTGGCTTTCTCATTATTCCGTTTGTCACAGCTCTGGCAACGAATTTGATCGATAAGAGACATTGAAATCATGGTGGAAGATAGTGCGATTAAGGTTTTGGCTGACACCCAGTCAGCTGAAGAGTGGTTATCTCATGCTCAAGGGCTTGTTCCAGTGGCAGTTAATAAGGCTAGGGAGGTAAAAGTTTTTCCTGGTAGGTGGAAGATGATAATATCAAAACTGGAGCAGATCCCAGCACGTTTATCAGACTTGTCAAGCCACCCTTGCTTCTCAAAGAATGCACTTTGCAAGGAGCAATTGCAGGCCGTATCGAAGACATTGAAGGAAGCGATTCAATTGGCCGAGTTATGTGTTGAGGAGAAGTATGAAGGCAAGCTTAGGATGCAGAGTGACTTGGATGCTTTGTCAGGGAAATTGGACTTGAATTTGAGGGACTGTGGGCTTTTGATCAAGACTGGAGTTCTTGGAGAGGCTACTTTGCCTCTATCTGTAGGTGTTTCTTCAGCCGAACCAGAGGCTGCATCTCATAGCAATATAAGGGAATTACTCGCACGGCTTCAGATCGGGCACTTGGAAGCAAAGCACAGGGCTCTTGACAACCTTGTTGAAGTAATGAGAGAGGAGGAAAAGAATGTTTTGGCTGTTTTGGGCCGGAGCAATATTGCTGCTTTAGTTCAATTGCTCACAGCAACATCTCCACGTATCCGGGAGAAGACAGTCTCTCTAATTTGCTTGCTGGCCGAATCTGGGAGTTGTGAGAATTGGCTTGTCTCGGAAGGAGTTCTGCCTCCTCTGATTCGGCTTGTTGAGTCAGGTAGCTCGGTGGGCAAAGAGAAGGCTACAATTTCACTGCAAAGGTTGTCTATGTCTCTGGAAATAGCTCGTGCAATTGTTGGGCATGGTGGGGTTCGTCCACTGATTGAGATCTGTTCAACTGGTGATTCTGTTTCACAGGCTGCGGCTGCTTGTACTTTGAAGAATATCTCAGCTGTCCCAGAGGTGAGACAAATTCTAGCAGAAGAAGGGATTGTAAGGGTTATGATCAATCTTCTTGATTGTGGCATGCTGTTGGGTTCCAAAGAATATGCAGCAGAGTGCTTGCAGAATCTCACCGCCAGCAACGATAATCTAAGGAGGTCTGTTATTTCAGAAGGTGGTGTTCGGAGCCTATTGGTTTATCTTGATGGTCCACTGCCCCAAGAATCTGCAGTTGGGGCATTAAGGAATTTGGTTGGCTCGGTTTCTATGGAAGTATTGGTTTCACTTGGTTTCCTGCCCCGGATGGTTCATGTGCTTAAATGTGGATCTCTGGGTGCACAACAAGCTGGTGCAATGGCAATCTGTCGGATATGTACCACAACAGAGATTAAGAAATTGGTGGGTGAAGCTGGATGCATTCCTCTGCTTGTCAAGATGCTTGAGGCTAAATCAAATGGTGTTAGAGAGGTTGCTGCACAAGCAATTTCAAGCTTGATTATCCTTTCCCAGAACTGCAGGGAAGTTAAGAGGGATGACAAGAGTGTGCCGAGTTTGGTACAATTGCTTGACCCAACTCCACATAACACAGCAAAAAAGTATGCAATTTTCTGCCTTGGATCTCTTTCTTCAAGTAAGAAATGTAAGAAGCTGATGATCTCATATGGAGCAATTGGGTATCTTAAAAAGCTCACAGAAATGGACATCCCTGGTGCCAAGAAACTGCTGGAGCGGTTAGAAAGAGGAAAACTAAGGAGTTTGTTCAGCAGAAAATAGAAGCAAATTACAAGTGTCTTTTGTATAATGGTGTCCACCCACCCTCCTATTTCTCTTTCTTTTAGTTGTTTCATTGTCTATATGAAACAAAGTTGTTTATGATATGAACTTGGAATGCGCAAGCTTGCTATTCCATGCAATCAATGTTCTATTATTAATTTATGGTCTCTATATGTTGCTTTTGCATATTTCCTCCTTTCCTTCCTCATATTTACTGTGACAGAAGATATGTTCGTGGTCTGGCTTTATGATTTATCTGAATTAAATATCATTATCCATCCGGCATCTGAATCAAAGTTAAGCTTTACTGAAAGCTTTTGTGGAAGGATGTTGATGCAGTGCATGAAATAATCACCTGTATTTGTGACGTATGATGCACCATCTTTGTCGGTAGAAAATAGAGGATTTTTAACATTGGAGTAGGACAGGCAGCTGGAATTTGGACTTTTGAAGCCTGCATTACAGTGCGTCTAATTTACTGAAAGGGGTTTGTACCTGCCACCACTAAAAATGCTGCTTCTGAGCTTTTCCCTTCAGAATGAACTAAACTTTCTCCTCAAGGGTTATGATTTTGGTGTTGAATACATGTAGAATTTACTTTGAAACATTGCTTGACATGCATGCATATATGTAAAAGTTCCACATACTTTGTAATGTCCCCATCATAATTATACTTGTATTTTGTTTTGAGCCCAGCCTAAAAATCCTATTGGGAAATGCTTCCAAAACCTTATTTATCAAGCTTTGGATATGACGTGGTAAAGATGGGGGCATCTTGCTTTCTTGCGATTGCAACCCAAAGATTAAAGAAACCAAAATGACATCATGGAATATATGGTTGTTTCATGTTTGTTGTAAAGCAGATAGAGCACTGACTCTGAGAGCACTATTAGTGGCTTAAATAAATATTGGCTAAAATTTGGCTAGTAAATTTACTTTTACAAATTTAACTAGTCATTTTTTAATAACATCAAATAACAAGCTTAACAAATGTTACAAATCTATCACTATTCTATTAAAATATTAATTTTAACATTTTCATTTATTTTTATTTTAATTGTAATTTTAATATTTATTTATTATTTAAAAGGTACACACGTGTAGATTCTTATTGAAATTTTATCATACAGTTGGTAGGCTTTCTTGCAGCTTAAATCTTTGTACATAAATTTTTTATGAACACTAAGAACATTGTTTTTTCGAGACACTGATCTTTCAAAAACTCACGACCAACATTCTTTCTCCACATGCATCAGAAACCCACAGCCAGAAAAATGGAGGCCATCCCTGCAAAAGGAAGCCATCCTAGAAAAATGGAGGCTAGAAACCCACCCATGCTTGTCTCTTAGACTCCGTGAAGGCTATCCCAGAAAATGGAGTCGACGGACTAGAAAAAAAGACAGAAAAAGGAAAAATGGAGTGGCTTAGGCGATTGTAGGAGTCAACGACGTTCGGCGGTTGCAACTACTGGAGTTCAAATGAAAGAGAGGAAAGCAACAGGCAGAGCACAATTTTTCTCCAATTTTCCTTCTTGCGTGGGAGAACAGAGGTAGCGGGAAAGGAATTATTTATTCTCAAAATAATATTTAGCTAGCCTGTTGGAGCATTAGTAACGGGCTCACCAAAGTTAAATTTTAATTAAAGAATAGCTAAAATGTAAACTAAAGTGTAACAATGGGCTCAACAAATGAACAATAATTTTAATTTCAGATTATATCACTAGCCAAATTTGTTGAATTAAAGGGGCTGGCCAAATATTATTTTTGGACTAAAATGTTATGTTTTCGCTCCTTGCTTCTCTCCCGCGCAAGTAAAAATGTATTATTTTCCGCTGCTTGCTTCTCCCCCTAGGCCACCGTGATATGAGACTTTTTGAATATGAACTTTCAAGATAATTTCTCTATATATATAATTTAAAATCTTAACTACGATTTCAGTTTTACAATACTTGCTAGCTTAACGAATACAATAGAATATACGCCAAAGGTAAAATTCCTATTAGTTTTCCAAGTAACAAAAATTTATAAGTAAAATAAATAAAGAATATCCACTAGAATTAAAATAAAAAATTTACAAGAATAAATTACAATTAGAATTAAAATAAATAAACAGTTCAAAATCAATATTTTAATAGAATAATAAAATATTTGTTGAGTCTATTATTTGATGTTGTTGAAAAGTAATTAGCTAAATTTGTAAAAGTGAATTTCTTAGTCAAATTCTCGCCAAAGTTTGTTGAGCCCATCACTAATGCTCTTGGGCTAGTCAAATAATTATTGTTCACTTGTTGAGTCCATTACAGTGGTTTATTGTGCACCTTAGCTAAACTTTGGCCAAATTTTAACTTTGTTGAGTCCACTACTAATGTTTTCTGCTTTTGGTTTTAGATAACTGTTATAGACACAAAGATATTACATAAAGTAAATCCACAAATTAATATAGCTTTATGAAATCCGTTAGATTTACTTTATAATAAAAGTAACTTTATAATCTGACGTATCATATCAAACTACATCAATTTGTGAGTTTACTTTTGTATAATTTCTTTTTAGCTAAAGTATTTTCGATACTATTTTACTCCAACCACCCTGCATCAACCCTGAAGCTAAATGGCAACCCACATAATCAGCCTGACTCTTAAATAGCAACACACATACATCAATCCTTGTCAATCTGCAGTGAAGCGTATTTGAACGACAGTAATGGACAATCCCACCAAAACTCTGGACTGAAGCGTATTTGGATCAAAGAAATGCTATGGAAAGAAGAAAAAAAAACAAATATATTTGGTCCCAAAAGTTAGTGTTACCAAAGTGAATCTTGTCAAACTTTTAGTGGCCGAAACAATCAGTGTCGATTGAGTTATTTTGTCGATGCCCATTTGCATTCTACAGGGATTTAGCCCATCGAGCTTTGTCCAGAGGCCTGTGAACCTAAAAAACTCAACTTCACAGACTTCACAGTGTGGCTTTGAAGATTTTATAGTGAGCTACACGCATTATCTGGGATGACAAATAAAATGAAGATTTTGAGGCATAACAGATTGACTGCTTCCTTGAGATGCGTGCTTGACTAAAGTTCATATTTTGACGGTCCAGCTCTTAAGTTTCAGATGTGGGCCCGGTGGATGAAATCCATTTGATTAATCGATGTTCATCCATCATCGGTCAAGAATTCAAAATTATTTCTTCTGTAAATATGATAGGAAGAGGGTTAAGGGCATGTTTTGGACCTTATCCGATTTTCTATTTATAATGTATTTTCAAACATCATTTAGATATAAAATAATTTTTAATTTTTTTATCTTATAATTATTCAAACAAAAAAATTAATATAATTTTTATAAATTTTAAAATAAAACACAAAAATCATTAAAATTTTATAGACTTTAAAATAAAAATTATATTAAAAAATTATCTTTTAATAAAATTCTAATTTTAGTAATAATTTTATTAATTTTTTTATCTTTATTTTTTCGAAATTCAATAAAAAAAAATTTCACTCAAATCATTTCATAAAATTAGGTGGCAACGAACCTTTTTTTGTTAGTTTTGGTCCTTTTGGGAGAGAGGACCAAACCAGCCTTTAATAGAGCCTATAGGGGGAGAGAGGTGACGCTGGAGAGAGGCTCTAAGATTTGCTGGGACGGAGCTTGATTGCGCTTCTCGAGGTCAGATCATCGGGCACTTCCTTCGGTACCCTCTCTCTCTCTCTCTCTCTCTCGTAGAATATAGACTTCTCAAATCCCCGGTCTTTGATCCGTGATTTGCCCTCGAAGTACACTGGCAACGAATTCTGTATGGAAGATTTTGTTTTTATAATATTTGGGTTTTTGTTTATGAACAAGATTTGAACTTTCGGCTGGATATTGAATAATTGTGGAAAATATATGTTTTATTTTTCTGTTCTTTTTTTTCAGCTGGGTGGTGAGTTTTTTCGGGTAAAAGATTTGAGTTTTTCAACTGTTTTTTTTTTCTTTTTTAGTTCAAGATTAGTACTTTGGTTTTAATGTAGATTGAGAGTGGAATTTACTAATAGATATATTTTAGTTTTATTGGTTTGTTGGAGTCAACATCGTTTTATATCTTCTTGTAATATACTCTCTGTTTGGCCTGTGGGGAATATTGAGGAAAAGGGAAAAATTGAGAGTTTAGTCTTTAGAACTGTCGATGGTTAATTTCGACGTAGAAGTTAACTGGGATAAGCCATAGCCTCGTATTAACACAAAGCTGAATAGAGGTCTTTGTTGTATTAGGCCCCAATGAAAAAAACCTTCAGTTGAAGTATATGGTTCCTTCCTTTTCTTATCCTTTTTAAGCTACCAACACGACTTTTAATGTTGGTAGTACAAAGGGTTTACCTTAAAGTGTGGGATTAAAGCTACTCTGATTGTGTTTTAATGAGACACTGTTTGTGCTGCGTGAATAATTTAATTGGTTTTTTGTTTTTAATTTCAGTTGTTCCACAGTGTTTACTGAACACATGCTATTACTAGGTTGTTGTTTATTTATTACTGGAATGTTCGTTGACATACTTTCGTTTTTGCGATTGATGCCCTCTGGTGTTATTCTTCATTTTTTGAAGTTGAACAGGACTTCGAATTTGCAAGTTTATTCAGCGTAAAAGATGAGTACACTCGATGCAACTAGGGCAGAACTTGCACTTCTTGTTTTGTATTTGAGCAAGGCCGAAGCCAGGGACAAGATATGCAGGGCAATACAATATGGCTCCAAATACTTGAGTAATGGAGAGCCTGGTACAGCCCAAAATGTTGACAAATCAACTAGCTTGGCAAGGAAGGTTTTCCGTCTTTTCAAGGTTAGATTTTATCATGTGAATCTAGTCTTTGTATTTCATTTGGAACTGTTGCATATTTGGTACTTACATTGGCCCTAAGTAATAAATATCTTGTGCTTTTCCTCCTATCTGTTTTTTCATTTATTGATGAAAGTAAGTTATGACTGAGTATTAATGCTTTGGTTCCTGTAAATAATAAGAGGAGAGAAAATATAATTCAAAGGTACACCTTTGTGTTGTATTCTAATTCCTCCCATGGTCTTGGAATGCACACAAAGAGATACTATGCTGCAGAAAAATCTGATATTGATCTTGCTTTCCAGTATGTTTAAATTCCGTAACATCGTATGCTTCAATCTGTCAATCAGTTTGTCAATGACTTGCAAGCTCTTATCAGTCCAACTCCGCCAGGAACTCCCCTTCCTATTGTTTTGCTTGGAAAGGTATGAATGAATTTGTTTAACCCCCCCCCCC
>QEOT01005438.1:5881-73619 GCA_003123785.1 Pterocarya stenoptera
AAAAAAAAAAAAAAAAAAAAAAAAAAAACAAAACAAAAGAAGAAAGGAAGAAAATTTTGTTCGCTTAATCTATTCACCGTTATTCTCCGGGCCCAGAGAGGTCAACCGTCTTTCAGCCAAAATTAAAACAACGAAAGAATTTATTTAGGCATCAGAACCTGTGCTAATCGTAATTGAAGCTTCAGAATCACAATGAAGAAATGAGACTTTTTCAGTAAAATGAATAATTTTTTTTTTTTTTAAAAGCTGCAAATGCTGACGAACTATGGCACCTGCTGCGAAGAAGGTGCACTAAGTTTACAGGGAGGGGGTTGCCGATGAACCTGGGCTCTCGCGTTATCTATGTTTGTGGGTCCGAGTGAGCAGGCGTTATTCGAGGCTCAATAAATTAATCAAAAGGAAAAGAAATGCCAAAATCCGTGAGGAGGAAGAGCATCGAATTCAGAAATGAGCAGGCATTGCTTTGCGCACACCAGCTTCCTTCTCGTCCACCTCAATCCTCTTATCGTACTCTCACAGTTTCGGTGATTTCTTTGTCTGTGCAGAGCTGAGTTAACTTACAAACTCTCTCTCCCACTCAGACGCCATGCGAGACAGACGGAAGGATGTAGATTAGTGCTCGCCAGTGGACGTGCTCATTCATGCGCCCTTTTCTGTTCCAACGAAATTACAACGATGCCCCCGATGTTCCACGGAGGCATTGAACACTGCGGGATTTGACTGCACCACTGACCACTCCCGTATGCTATTTTTTTAATTAATTTATTTATTTACTTAAAAAGAACTCCAGCTGGCAGCTGTAGGTCACTTGTGGAAAAACATCTTTTCCGCAGAGCAACGCTAGAGTAATTTGGTCCATGTCTTTTATGAGAGGTTACTATTTTCCATCAGCTATTTATTATTTATTTTAATTTTTTTATTTAATAATTAAAAAAGTAATTTTTAATAAAATTATATATATTTTTAATTTTCTTTTAAGGATTAAGGGTGTTAAAAAAAATATTAAAAATTAATAATAAAAATTTTAAATACACTATAAAATAATAAAAGAGTAATAAAAGAATAATATCCTTATCATTATCCTTTACAATAAATTTAATTTCATTATAAAATAATAGATTCTTATCCATTTTATATGATAGAGTTTACCTTTCTACAAAGGTACGCGTGAAATTTATTTATTTTAGATTTATATAAACCAATTCGATTTTTTGACCGTTACTTTTTTAGTTTCTAAAATAAAGTAATATTATAATAGAATTGAGTAATGTTAAATATAATCTTTTCTTTTTAAGTATTGTTATTTTAAAGTCTTTATACAATACATTATATGACATAATTTAATTTAAAAGATAAATTTTAAAATTTAAATCTTAAAAATTAAATTTTACCATTTAAGTGATATTGATTATATATTTACACAACGATTTGAGAATAGAATAACTTCATAATATAAAGTGAGGTTCATTATATTTTCAGTTCATTATCTCACGTTTTGAGGTCCATGCACATTCTGCATATAATTATTTAAAGAAAATCAAAGAAATATTTGTTAAGTTTCAAACATAATAATAATAATAATAATAATAGAGAAATTTTATGCATCAGCTACTATTTACTTTTCACGCTTCATACTTATAATTTTTTTTTTGATAAAGTGTGTGATAGCTTTTATAAAATATGGGATATAGAGTAAGAAATAATAACTGATGGAAAAGAATTTATAATAAAAAGTCCCTTGCATAGGAGCTAGGAGTTCCTCGCACAAAGAAGCGGTGGAGGAACTGAACCATGGATCTCAACAAGAATAATAATAGGATTATTAATTTTTTATTATCCATTTATTATTTTTTTTTTTTGTATTTGATTTTTTTAATTTTTAATTTTATTTAATGATTAAGAAAGTGAATATTAGTAAAGTTATATATATTTTTAAATTTTTTCTTAATGATTAAAGATGTTAAAAAAATATTTAAAATAAATGTAGCAATTTGATATATTATTAACTAGTATACTAAACTAATTTGATCAAAGTTAAAAGAAAAAACAATCAGTAAAACGTCCAAAATTAGAGTTTGGGGGAGGAATAGTCTCTCCATTCTAAACTAGGCCTCCGCTCGCTCTCTAGGACTGAACAAAAATTCAAAAATTCAATTTTAAATCTAACTCAAACTCGGCTTTGCTCCGATTTCAAATAAGAAATTAAAAAAAAAAAATCTGACACCAACTCTGACTTTGGCTTTGATGTTGTACATATGTTATAAAAATATGTATTTATTTGTATATTAATCATATATACTAGTATAGTACTATAGTTATATAGCTAGAGCTTATATAGTTAAAATCAATAATATAATTATCATAAATAATATGTTTGTACTATAATATAAATAGACTACATAGAATAATAATACTTTAGTATATGTAAACATCATAATATTACTACTATGTAACGTTAATGTATAATAATACACAATACTAATATATAAACACTAATATATAAGAATATGTCATACTAATGTATAAACACTAATGTATAATAACATCTAATACTAATGTATAAACACAATGTATAAATTTATAATAACATGTAATATTAATGAATAATAAAACAAGTATAATAACATGTAAGAGTAATGTATAATAACATGTAATACTAATGTATAATAACATTAGTATAGTAACATGTAAAGTTTAGTATATGATTAAGTTAGAAATAAGTTAAAAACTAATACATATTTACAAGATTATGTTGTTGAAGAAAGGTACCTGATTTTGGAAGGGAATTATGTCTCTTATGCCTAGAGTGTTATGGAATTCTAAATGGATTGTTCGAGAAGGCCAAATTAATTTTTGGATGGACAATTGGTTGGAGGAGGGTCCTCTGATTGCTTCTATCCCAGTAATTGGAAGGAGTGGCTTGTTGCTGAGTGATGTTTTTTATGAAAGAGGGCTGAAGGTTGCTGTGGTTCAAGAGTTGGTGCCACATGATACGTGGAGAAAAGTTTATGACTCAGTTATCCGAATTCGACAAGATCTAGATGTGTGCGTTGGACACATTCTATTGATGGTACCTTCACTACCCGATCAACTTGGGAAATTATTAGACAACGTGGGCAAAGTTGTGATTGGAAGAAATGGCTGTGGCAGAAGGAGTTGCCAAAAAAAGTTTCTATTTTCTATTGGCGAGCTAAGAGAAGAGTTATTCTAGTTGATGATATTGTAAAAAAATTGGGAATTCCGCTAGCATCGAAGTGTCAATGTTGTGTGAGGCCTCAAGTGGAATCTCTTAATCATATGTTATGTGAAGGGGATGGTGCTCAATTGATTTGGAATTTTTTTGCAAAGCGTTGTCCTATAAGGCTTCTGTTGATACAAAGTTGGGAAGGTATGGTTAACTTTTGGCGGCGGCATGCTTCATTGAATTCTCAAGTTGGTTGGGTTCGTGGTGTTTTTCCAAGTTTGATTTCCTGGGCATTATGGAGAGCTTGATGTGACTCGTGTATGGAAGGTATGATTATTAGTGCTGATAATGTCATCTGTAATGTAAATTCTTTAATTAGAGATGCTGCTTCTCAATTAAAAAAATTTCGGTCTATGGGTTCTAAGGATTGGTTGGTGTTGGAGGATATTAATATTCCGATTACTCCTATTGTTGGTAAAAGACCGACTTTTATTTATTGGAAGAAACCGGATAAGGGAAGGGTGAAATTGAATGTTGATGGTGGCTCTTGTGGTAACCTAGGAGAGTCAGGAAGGGGGTATCATTAGAAATTCTTCAGGAACAACGATAGTAGGTTTTGCACATCATTATGGAAATGCGACGAATAATATTGCAAAATATAAAGCATTACTTGATGGACTTCGCTTATGTCGAAGGTTGAGATGGAGAGATATTTTAGTGGAATCCGATTCAGCCATTATCATTGGTTGGCTTGCATCAGGAATTTGTCGTTATTGGTTTTTATGGGATTATTGGGAAGAAATCAAAGAGATTGCTCAAGAGATTAATGCTCACTTTTGTCATATTTTTCGGGATGCTAACATGGTGGCAGATCATTTGGCAAAAGAGGGAACTCAGGGCGTGAACTTAGTATTTTATGGATCAGAGGACTTGCATGGATACATACGTGAACTTATTCTCATGGATAATTTGGGTTTGCCTTATATTAGCTTGAGATGATTATTTTGTTTTTAAGTAGCAGAAATGTTTGTAGAGTTCTTTTTGGTATTCTGAATTCTTTTGTCACCTGAGTTTGGTATTTTATGTTTTATCTTGTAAACCCCCAGGTGATTTGTGATGTTACCATGGTCTTTCCTCCACCAGAAGTGAAATTCTCTTAATAAACCTGGGCGGAGGTCACTATTGGACATGTGACTATCATTTCTTTAAAAAAAAAAAAAAGAAGTTAAAAACTAGTATAATAACATGTAATTAAACACTATAGTACAAGTCTATAATAAGAATAAGTTAGATACTAGTATAGAATAGTATAATGAGTTAATAACATGTAATACTATAGTATAATAATATATAATTAGACATTAGTTAAATAGTAATTATTAATAGTCAATACTAGCAATTAAATTTAGTGATGAAAAAAACTATAAAAACCATAAGCAAAAAGACTTGTGACTAAAAAAAAATTAAAATTAATTTAGGGTTTGGTTTAGTTTAGGGTTTAGAAAAAACAAAAGCCCAAAATATAGTTTATGGGAAGAAAGAGGCTTTAGAAGCCCAAAATTGAGGCAACGCAGCCCAACCCAAAAGGGCTCAACACAACCAAAGGCCCAAAAAGGTAAACAACACCGTTTTACCCTTTGAAAACAATGTCGTTTTACCTGATTAGGGTTTTTACCCTCACTTCCCGACCCTCATCACAAAAATTCCTCACTCCCCACTCTCACTCTCCCATCATCATCCTTGTGAGTGACCTTGCTCCTCTCCGCTGACCTTCATCTAATTCTTCATTCCTCACTTTCTCAATCTCAAAATTTCTCCTGTCACCATCCTTATGAGTGCCTTTGGTCGTTGCCACCACTACCCCTCGCAGCCGGTTCCTTCTCATAAGTCCCTCACCCTCTACAAGTCACCCCTAATGGGCATGCAGCCAGCCAGCTCGACCCACACACCCTTATGGACGAGAGGTTGCATATGGACCCTAGCACCCAACCCCTTCCCACATGGGCAGGCTAC
Source organism: Pterocarya stenoptera (assembly GCA_003123785.1). NCBI lineage: Eukaryota > Viridiplantae > Streptophyta > Magnoliopsida > Fagales > Juglandaceae > Pterocarya > Pterocarya stenoptera. Next base: position 11,079 of record QEOT01005438.1, read on the forward strand.
CTCGCCCGATTGCTGGGCTGACAGATGGCGTTACAACCCATCTAGAGTCTGCCTAACAATCCAAATCCACAAATTCTTTCATCAAGCCCACAAATCCACCTGTTAAATCCATAGATTAAACCTCAAATACACTAATCCTACAAAAAAAAAAAAAAACATCTTAAACAAAAAAATAAAGCATTGTTGAAAAACCGTTTCAACATCAAAAACAACAAAAACTAGAGCAAACATATAATACCGAACATGACATGGTCATGGGTTTGAGAAAAAAACCACTGCCACGACTAATCCATCATGGTCAAGGATCTCTGAATAAACCCACGACCACGTCATGGCTTGTGGCTCGGGGCAGAGAACCATGTAGTGGTCGTGGATCTTAACTTGGAGCCTTAGATCCATGGCCATGCCATGGCTTGTGGGTATCTCATGGAAGACCACATTGAGAAAGAAAAAGTAGAGAAGAAGAAGGTGAAGAGAAGATGAAGGAGGAGAAGAAATCGTGTTTTGGGGTTGAAGCCGATGACGAAGGAGAAGATTTAGAAAATGGTGATGGCGGGAAGGATCGAGAGAGAAGAGAGAAGGAAGGAAATGAAAAATTAAGGACTTTTTATTTTATTTTTCTTATATACATCATGCAGATGAGCAAGTAAGGTTACCAACCCACGCCTAGCTTTTCAACAAAATCTTGTCCGCCTGCCAGTTAGCTTGAGCCGACCGGTTGCCCTCTAGCCCATCCGGGGGGGCAGGCGGGTGGACCAAGTGGGCTGGATGTGAGGGTTCGACCAGTAGGCATATTCCAAACTACAGGAACTATATTAATATTTAACCTTAATATTACATATACACATATAATGTTATGTGTTAAGAGGATAATGCTTAAAAATTTAGGAGAGTTTTTAAAGCTACGGATATGACAAGAGCCCAAACCTTGTCTTACATATGTATAAGCATAATTTACGGGCACTTACTGATGCCATCATGCCACGCACGTGATTTAGTGGATGTCCACTTTAGATTTGTAATATTTTAAGTGATTTGAGTGGGCGGATTAGGATCACTCTGCCATGATCAGTGCTGACATATAATTAAGCTGCTTGTCATATAATATCATGAAAAAGAAAAATGAAATTTAAGGTTACGGAAAATGCTAGTTTGCCTCCTATTTTATTCTTCTATTTTGCTCCTTATTGTAAAAGTCTATATTATTTTTATTCTAGGGTCAAAGTGAGGGACATAAGAGAACCTCCCTAATAAGGTATATATATTTATATATATTGTGGGGGTTTAAAATATGTTAAACAATTGATAAGTCCAACCAAGTGCCCATGTTTCAAAAACAAAGTGCCCATGTTGTATTAAAATCCCCACTATACACGTAAGGAAATGAGAGCGAGAAAAAACAAGTGGTTTTAGTTGTGATAAGACATAATATGCAACTTTGTCGATAAAGTAACAAGGCAAAAGTTGACAGAGAAGTGACGGGAAGCAAACAACGCATATACCAAAAACGAGGACGGCGAAGGAAGTGGGGGACTTCACTTTACACTTTACACCCTCGTTAGTTTTTTAGAGATTAGATCACATGAGTTAAAATGTTTTAAGATATATAAATAGTATTAAAATAAAATAAGATAAGGTAAAATATGTATTTATTTATAAAGATGAGATGAGATTAATTTAATTTTTTTATGAAGTATTTATGATTGTGAGACTCACAATTCATACAAATATTTTCAGAATTTTTTTTGGACGTTTTCACATAGGCTTGTTGCTTTTTGCGGCTTTTGCCTCTTTTTTATTTTTTATTTTGCATGCTTTTTAATACTTGTGGGAGGGATCCATTTTTAATTATAATAGTTTTTTTTATAATAAAATATAAACAAAAGGTGGAATGCTGTGCATAAACAGTAATACCAAATTGAAAAAATTGAAAACTAGTTTTTAACTTTTTCCTTCACGTGTCCGTATAAACTAACAGTATAAAACAGTAAACCAAGTCAGACGGCAGATCAATTTTTTTGTACAAAACGATAACATCATGTCAGCTTTTTTTCAGTGCAGGACAGTTTATAAATAGTAAATAAATTAATGAGAGATGAGATGAAATAAAAATAGATGTTTATTTTCAGATATAATCTATCCATACAAAAGTTTTTGAAATTTTTAAAATTTTGTGTTTCATTCATGTAAACAAACAGGCCTAATAGGAGGGCCTTCAAATGCTAGTGATAGCTGAAATTTAGTTAATTAGACTTATAATTTTGATGTATAGATTATTGAAAATTATGAAAATCAAATTAAAAAACTACTTCAAAACAGATATAAAAGTTACACATTAAAGAGTAGATAAAATATTAAAAAATAATAATATTTTATTATTATAACTAGTGATATAGCTAATTCAACGTGGGATACAAAATTGTTATGGATAGGCAACAGCCCGCACAAGGGATGCCACTAGAAAATTACCTAAGGCCCGAGCCTAAAAAGGCCTACAAATTGATTATATATTTATAAATATTAGAAAAAAAGTTGTAGCATAATAATAAAGCGAAATAGTACTTGCAGTATTAGGGTGCGCGAGTCTAACTTGTGAATTCTCTTAAAAATATATATATATATAGATAAATTTAGAATCCATGTAATAAATAATTTTTTTAATGATAAATTTCATTTTTCTCAAAAAAGAAATGTATGGGATTTGCGCATTATAAGACTGTCTTTAGCATTACTAAACTCTGCAAAATATTCCAGCGGTGAGGCCTCGTCTGGACAACGTGTCGAGAACTCACATTGGGTTCCTTATAATCACTTTTTCTCTATAATTTGAGAAAAAGTCTAGGAGATGTTCTCAAAACTTCACTCCATCCAGTTCCATATTTTAGGATAAAGATTTAGGGGATGAATAGTAGTTCCCAAATATATGGAACCACTATTCATCCCCTATTACCGTTAGTGTAATGTTGTGTTTTTGTTTTTACATGTAGTTTTTCAACACTTTTAAATATTCTTTTAAAAAATAAAAAAATCAAAACATCATTAAAAAACACTTAATCACTAAGTAAAATAAAAAATAAAAAATACGCAGCGAGAGCTCCCAACGAGAGTTGGGAGTGGTGAGAATAGCTTTACTCTTTCTTATATAAGAGAATATGCACAGCGTGTAATGGCAAATTTGAAGATTGAAAATTTAGGCTATCGTTTCGATATTGAGGTGATTTCAGATATATTGAGTTAATATGTAAAAAGTAATATTTTGTGGCTCTCAGTAAGTTGTGTTTGAATATAAATAGATTGAGATATGTGTTTAAATGTATGAAATGAGTTGAAATAAGTTTTAAATTTTTATGGAAAGTTAAAAAAAATAGTGAATTCTATCAATAATTGATTTGAGGTGGATTGAGGTGATTTCATCTTCCAAACACAACTATTGATTCTCTTTTCAAACATTTGGCTTGTTCAAGTTTGGTGACATTCATGGTTAGATAGCCTCAAGTGACTTCCGTATCTCCTAGTCACGTGACGTTCTAAGCCCTTTTTTGAAGAAGAGTTGTTCTACATACAATTTTAGAATGTACAAGTATCACTCACTCTCTTTGAAAAAGAGTTTGATCCACCATTAAAAAAGTAACTTCTTTTATGTGGGTCCCATATTTTTCACTTTTTTTTAAAGGAAGTGCATAAAATTTACACACCTTAAAACTGAAAATATCATTTTTATTTTGATAGATGCTCCTGACATGACATTTCTCGCATAATGATATATAGTTACAAAGTTGAGTGCATTTTTTTTTTTTTGAGTCAAACCATTGACATTATCATTCATTCAATAAACACAGAGTCATTACAAAATTTTTCAGCCATTACATAACTCTCTACTTGAACAGGGACTTCCTCAATCCATACTCGATCCTCAATTAAAGACAAAGCTAACTTTGCTAACATGTGTGCCATAGAATTAGATTCTCTATAGGTAAATCAAATACTCCACGGTGGCCTCTCTGACAACATACTTTGAATGTCTACAATGACAGTGCCATAGCTAGTGGCTATCTCCTCCTTACAATTAACATGTTCGACCACCAATTGACAATCCCTTCAAAAATAACTTGTGATAGTCCCAAATCAACACAAAAATCATAAGCCTTCCTCAAGGCCAAAGCCTCTACAATTACTGGTTGTGTCAAACCATTCAATGTCATGCACAACACTGCCAGACAAGCCCCCTCACTATTCCTGACTATGATCCCCATGCCAATCTTCTTATTCTGTAAATCCAGTGCCACATCCCAATTGGCCTTGCACATGAAACCATTTGGTGTTTTCCACTGACTGACAGCTCGAGCAGATGCATGTTGATGCCTTTTAACATTGAGTTGTTCCTGTGCAGCACTAAATTCCTATTGACATTGTTTGGGCTTCTACATAATTATTCTTGGATGCTCAAATGTCTTCGAAGAGGAATGAATTTCTTCTCAACCAAAGTAGTCTCATACCATATGCCACAACACCCAAATCTTCTAGACATAACAGTTCATTTAGCTTTTGCCACAAGTCCATAAATCTGACTTCATGACACTCCTATTTCTGCACTGGACTACCAATTTCAGACCACACATTTGATGTAGCAAGGCAACTCTATACAATGTGTACAAAAGTCTCATCTTCCTTCCACAAATTAGGCATAGTCTATTCACATTGATCTACTTCTTAGTCAGATTCACCCTAGTAGGCAGCATATCTTGGCCTAACTTTCATTGAAACATTTTAACTTTTCCTTCCACATTTAGTTTCCAGATTTGTTTCCAACCTGCTGTGAGGTCAGTGGAATTTGAGGGCTCTCCTTGAATCATTCTCCTCCTTGATAGTTCTAAATGGTAAGCACTCTTCACAGAGAACTTCCCATCTTTTGCATATAACCATATTTGTTGATCTTCAAGACTCGATCTACTAAGGGGTATTCTCAAAATGGCCTCAGCTTCAGTATTATTAAATCTATCAGTAATCAATTGAATCTTCCATTCCCCTTGGTCTTGGTCTATAATTCCCTACACAGTGGCTTATCTATTCAAATTAATCACTGGAGATTGTACCTGGTATGTAGTACGAACAGGCAACCATCTATCTTTCCAAACTTTGATCTTATCCCCCCTGCCAACTCTCCACAGCAAACCATCTTTAAGTAAATCCATGGCAGATAGCAGACTTCTCCAAATAAAAGAAGGTCCACTCCCAATCCTTGCACTCAACAAATCACCATGCTTAAAGTACTTATCTGTCATGACTTTAGACACCAATGAATGGGGTTGTTTGAGAAGTCTCTAACACTGTTTTGCTAGCATAGCCTTATTAAAAGACTCTACATCTCTAAAGCCCAAACCCCTTTTTTCTTTTGATTCTCCCATTCTAACCTAGCTCCTCCACTAAATCTTACTCATATTTTCCTTATGACCCCACCAACATTTAGACATAACAGAAGTGATTTCCATACACAACTTCCTTGGTAATTTGAATAGGCTCATAGGAAAGGTTGGCATAGCTTGAATTACAGCTTCAAGCAACACTTCCTTCCCTGCTTGTGTTAGGCATTTATTCTTCCAGTTTTGCACTCTCCCCCATATCTTCTCTTTTAAATGTCTAAAAGAATTATACTTTGATCTCCCCACCATAGGTGGTAGACCTAAGTATTTTTCATAGGAACCACATTCCCTAACCCCTACTACTTGAGTGATCTGACTTCTAACAGCCCTGCAAGTGTTAGAGTTGAAATAAATTGTGGTCTTGTTTTTGTTTAGCAATTGCCCTAAAGCTTGCTCATATGAGTGTAGGAGTGCCTAAAAATTATACCATTCTATCAGATTGACCCTTCAAAAAATAATGCAATCAGCAGCAAATAATAGATGGTTGACCCTTATTCCCCCTCTTGAGACAACCACCCCTCGAGTTAATCCCCTTCTTTCAGCTGAGTTTATAAGAGCACTTAAGCCTTCAGTACACAAAATAAAAAGGTAAGGGGAAATAGGATCCCCTTGCCTTAAGCCTATAGTTGGTTTAATGATTTCTCCTGGTTGCCCATTAACAAGTACTGAATATGTGACTGATGTTACACAAGTCATAATGAGTCTGATCCATCTCTTTGGAAACTCCATCTTTCTCATCACTGCTTCAAGAAAATTCCATTCCAATCGATCATAAGCCTTTGTCATGTCTAGCTTTAATGTCATGCTCGTTGATTTGCCTTTCTGTCTTGTCTTCATAGTGTGCAATGTTTCATAGGCTATTATAACATTATCTGTAAGGAGGCGCCCAGGAATAAAAGCACTTTGATTGTTAGAGATGAGGCCATTCAACACCTTTTTCAACCTGTTAGCTAGAACTTTGGATACAAGTTTATATAGAACATTATAGAGGCTGATAGGTCGAAATTCACTAACTGTATTAGGAGAATTAACCTTTGGGATTAGAGCTATATAGGTATAATTGAGGCAAGAATCCAATGGTCTCCCATTTAAAAAGTTTAAGACAACATTACATACCTCTTCCCCTACAATATCCCAATATGTTTGGTAGAAGTGAGCTCCAAACCCATCTAGGCTAGGAGATTTGAGGGAACCCATCTGCTTCAAGGCTTCATGAACTTCTTCTTTAGTATACTCCTTAAGTAGCTTTGCATTCATATCAGCAGACAGCCTAGGCTCAGTAACACTAGTGCATCTATCAATATCCTCCAATGATGGATTTGAAGAAGTAAAAATTGCTGTAAAATACTCCTGGAAGGCCCCTTCTATACCTGCCTTATCAGTCAACTGTTTGTTCTGAACATCTCGAATCAGGTGTATCCAATTTTTCTTCTTTCTTTGGTTAGCACATGCATGGAAATACTTCGAGTTTTTGTCTCCCTTTTGATACCAATCCAGTTTAGCTCTTTGTTTCCACTTTAGATTGTCTTTTGCCATCAACAAACTAATTTCCTCTTGCAACTTCTTAATGTTCTCTGAATTATGGGCTCCTTCATTCTGTTGCTCCACTCTCAACAATTCAGTCTTCAGTCTGATGGACTTGCTTTCATCCTGAGCCAGAGCTGAACTCCACCTTATCAAGTCTCTTCTACAAGCATGTAGCTTTTGTTGTACCTATAGGAGAGGATCTAGCCCAACTGTATCTATATTCCATGCCCCTTGAACAACAACACTTCCTTCCCTCTTTAAAGTCCATTTTGCTTCAAATCTAAACACTATTTTCTTTCTCCTACATACCTGCCTCTTTTCCTCCATCACAAGCAGTAAAGGCCTGTGGTCTGACTTGATAGCTGGTAAGACATGCACCTCCCCACTTCTAAACACTTCAGACCACTTTGTATTAGCCAACCCTATCAATCTTTCTTTAATGAAAGTGCCATCAAAATGTTTATTAGACCATGTATATTTATCCCCCTTCCATCCTAAGTCAAAAAGAGCATTACTTTCAAGAGCATTTCTGAATTCCTTCATTTGTGATTTTGGTCTCAACCTTCCCCTTACTTTTTCAGATTGAAAAAGCACTTCTTTAAAATCACCTAAGACACACCAAGGCTGGTATGTAGGTGGTCTTATAGCTGATAATAACTTCCATGTTTCCTTTCTTTTACATAGCTCAGGATGCCCATAAAAACCTGTTAAGAACTAATCCATTTTTTTTTTTTTAGATTTGACTCTTGAATGAACATGGTGTTGAGAGAAATTTACTATATCTACATCCACATCTTCTGTCCATAATATTGCCAATCCCCATTTTCTACCCACTGGTTCCACCACAAAACAGACAACACAATTTAACATACTTTTAATTCTTTCGAAATTCTTGGCAAGTAGTTTGTTTCCATAAGAAAAACTACTTGGGGCCTCTTTTCCTTCACCAAATGGTAAAGTTCTTGAATTGTCCAGGTGTTCTCAAGCTCCTGGCAGTTCCAACTCAATGTTGTCATAATGCTTGGCGGGGCTGCTCCACAGCCTCCGCCAATACTAATGATGTTGTCAATTCATCCTACCCTATCACAAACTTTTCCTTTTTCACCCTAGCAGCCATTCCACTATCCCCGCCATTCACTGTGATTCGTCTTTTGTTGCCTGACCTGAGTGACATAACAGCCGTATTCCCCTTGTTACGAGCCCTCCTTTTCCATGTTCCTTGCACAGGCTTACTCATTTCATTCATAGACTGTTTTTCCTCTTCTATAGTGCTAGTGTATAGGGCATGGTCTGCAGTGATTAATTTCTCAACTACCATATGACTACCATCTCCCTCTTTACCTTTACACTTCTGTTTAGACCCCCTATCTTGCAACCCTTCAATATGGTTTCTTTTTTTACCTCTCTTTTGTTCACAGGTTAAAGCATCCTGCTCATCCCTGCTAACTGTTCTCCCTTGCTCCATATTGAGAATCAAATCTGAGGCAGCATCCATATCAGAACATCCACAATTATTTGTAACTATCATACCATCCTTTTGCACTCCAGTGTTTTGAAGATCATATTTGGTACCCCCATGTTGCTCGATATCTGGTTCTCTATTTTCTAAATACTCCAATCTCACAGTACTACCTGTCACAGGTATTTGCAGCTTTGAAATGCCAAGTTCCCCTTCACCATCACTTAAGGGACATACAAAATCATGTTCAGCAGCCTCATCTATACCTTTATCAGATTGTTTCTTATAAAGATTACCCCTTGGTATGGAGGTCGCACGAAGCCATGTCCCAAATTGTTCCTCTTTCGTATACTGTGATGATTCACCTTGATATTTTGGACATCTTGAAGTTCCATGAACTAATATACCACAGTTAAAGCATACATGAGGTAGTTTTTCATACTTAATAGGCATCCATAGTCTATCACCCTTTAGATGAATAAACTTTCCCCTCAACAGTTGCTTCCTTATGTCAATCTCTACCTTTACTCTTAGAAAATGTCCCCAGACCATACCATCTTTTGAGACATCTATCTCCTTAACAATACCAATAGAGCTTTCAATTTGTATCCCAATCTCTCTATTCATACATACTAATGGCAGATCATGTGATTGTATCTAGAAACACTCCTTATCAAATTGCATCTTATTAGGAGGTGTTAGTTCATCATATGGTTTCAATAAAAACACGCAATTGTCAAAGAGCCAAGGCTTGCCTTTAAGGACTTTATTTTTGTCTGCTTGGCTTTGGAAAGAAATAAGGAATAGATTGGGACTAAGTTCATGAAAAGAGAAAGTCCTTCCCACCTTCCATATCTTCCCCATCATCGAACATATCACATCTTTTCCTACAACTCGATCAGAGAACAATTTGCCTAGAATACTTTTGTCATCTTGTTTCATCAGTTCTTCCAAATTATTGATCTCCAAACTAATTGCATGGTTTTCCTCATCTGAAAGTCGAAACTTTCTCCCCATTTCTTCCTTTTCTTCCATCTCTACCTCTTCACTCAGCCTTCTATGGACCAGTGAAACTTGCACCCTCAGCTACTCCAAAGAGTAGCCAGGACTCTTCCCACCGCCTTACTCTTCTTTCTTCATAAAGAAGAAAGGAGGTAAGCAGACTAAAATTTTTTATGGTAGAGCCTACGGTTTCAAAGTTGAGTGCATTAAATGCTAGAAATGCTCATCTAACTACTTACCCAAAAGCAAAAGAGAAAAAAGAAAACCTAATTGCAAATGTGTATCATAGTAATATATGCTCTTTTATTGTGTATACCTCAACCGTTTTTGCAAAGAAAATGCCATTCACATAGGGGCTTTTTTCTTCTTCAAAAGATATAGCATACTAATGCATAGTTACAAACGAGTTATGTGGATCCCTGTCAATCCTCAAATCGAAGCCGTTGCCTTTTTCAAACGAGTTATGTGGCAGTGGCAAGCATGATGTCATGGATTCCTGTTTTATTGGAACCATTCTGTTTATGATATTGGTAGTTTTTGGAATATTCGTTTAACCTATTCGAGACATTTTTTAATATGACATTATTAAGGAAATGTTTGGCTATCGAATTGATATGAGATAAATTGAAAGTTTAATAAAATAATATTATTAGAATATATTATTTTTATTTTAAAATTTTAAAAAAATAAATTATTTATTATATTTTATATAAAAATTTAAAAAAATTATAATGATAATATAAAATAAGATAAGTTCAGATGATTTCTGAATCGAAAGAAAGAACTTAAAACTTCATGTTCGGCGTACCCACTACGTAGTCCTTATCCACATAATCCTTCTACTGAAAGTCTGAAAGACGAACCGAGTTTGGCAGGCCAGCCCACGTTTTCTCTCTTCAGCTGGTTTTTGGGGGCAAACCAAGGAATCAGCCTGCAGATCTGAAAATCCAAGTGCTATAAATACAGTTTATTTTCATGGGCTCTTTAGAAAGGTTGATTTCATTTTCTAATACACACACAGGATTGTTTCAGAACTTTCACTGTAGAATTTTAACATGGGTTTTTCCTCGCCTATGCTCCCTCGTGTTCTGTTTCTTCTTCTTGTTCTTGTCTTTTATAGCTCGGGAGCAGAAGTTGTAACGGTCGATGTTCATGAAGCTAAGGATTTGATCAAGGCTGGGTATACATATCTTGATGTTAGGTACGTAAAGGGTGCTCTTTCTTTCAAGTTCAGATCCATTTCTTCCTCAAATTAGTTAATTTCATGGATATTTACAAAAATTAAAAGGGTCTGGACTCTGAACCTTAAGTTCTATTCTTCCTGGAATAAGTGTGGAACTTCATTTAATTTGCAAATAGGACGGTGGAAGAGTACAAGAAAGGGCATGTGGGTGCAGACAAGAACTTCAACGTCCCTTACATGTTCATTACACCAGAAGGTAATTTAAATCTCTTACCATAAGAAGTCCATTTACAATTGGATTTTTTCTTTTAAAATTGTTTTGCTTTGCAATTTGGTATCTTTAACCAAGTAATGGAAATTAATATATAAGATGATTTTGGCCCTTAGGTAGGGCGAAAAATCCTCAATTCTTGGAGGAGGTTTCTTCTGCTTGCAACAAAGAGGATCATCTTATTGTGGTAATTTTGCTTGTTTCTTGTATTATCTCTTACCGGTCTGACCAAATGCACCATAGAAAATTTAGAATTTCTTTTGAAAAATCCATCATAAAATTACCTTATTATTTAGAACACCATGTACTCTTATTTTATACATATCCTAATTTCTTTTCTCTGGTGGATGTCATGATCTGCATAGGGTTGTCAAAGTGGGGTGCGGTCTCTGTATGCAACTTCTGATCTGCTTACCGCTGTAAGTTTACTAGAACCATATAATTAAAGATATCTTTACAATAAGTGGGCAGGTTTCATATTAAATCAACAAAAAGCTACTAAAATCTCATAATTTCCTGAATTTCTAAAAAGAACGTTTCATCTTGTTTAGTTGAGTTATGACTTATGAGTCTATGACTAAATTCTGTTGTCCCAAATCCCCTACTTGGTCGTCTTGTTATTTGTTAAATGGTTTTTGTTACTTCCCACTAAGTCCCATATATGAATTGGTCATTTAAATGACAGGGTTTTAAGGATGTGAGCAACATGGGAGGAGGTTATCTTGCCTGGGTGGAGAGTGGGTATCCTGTGCAAAAGCCAGAAGCTGAGAATGTATCTCTAGTGCCAAAGCCAGAAGCTGAGCTCTGATTGTATATAAAAACCACAATTTCCCTTAAGCAAAAAATTGGGAGAAGTAAATTTATGCTGGCAAGTTCCACTCTTATAATGTATTTAAGTCAGTGAGCAAAATACTAAGTGATGTATGTGGTTAATTTGATTTGATATAATGCCTTCTCAAACTCTTTTTAACAATCTGTTGCAGAAGACCAATTTTGATTTTGCTTTGACCATGGGCATAATTAAGTATTTTTTGGGGATGCCAACTATAATTTGGACATGCTTTTATGTAAACATGTGTTGGGTTTTACTGATCCAAAGTTTTTACCATATTTTTCGCTTGGAGAATTGGCAGTTGGATTGAAAGTTCAATGTTTCAATCTAGGAAAACATTACTGCTGCAGAATATATATATATATTTTTTATGTCGGGAACTTTCCAAGGTAGGGTCTGTCGGACCTATCCATGTAGAATAAATCCCGGTTTCGTGTACCACACTCTCGAAAGTTTTCCTATACGGAATTGGTTAAATCGTTGGCTTTTCATCAGGAAGTATGGTCCCAAATGATTGTTTGCACCTATGAGATGTTGAACTTTAGACCTTGAAGGAAGTGATATTTCAAGATCAAGGCCTTCCCCACTTGGGCCAACCCCTTATTTGCACCCATGAGGTGTTGGGTATTACCGATCTAAAGTTTCCCCTACCATTTTTTTGGCTTGGAGAATTCGCAGTTCGATTGAAAGATCAATGTTTCAATCTAGGAAAAAATACTGCTCTAGAATATATGCAATGCCCTGTAAATTCTCTTTCAAAGAGCTTGATAAATGCTGTTCCTACTCTCTATCACAGAAAAAATGAAGTTAGGCAGATGGTGCAGTACCGTGTGCCATATACAACTGCCAAGGAATTGCTCAAAACTCAACGATGAACACCTGCTTTGCCTTTAGTCCAATGATATGGAACAAAGTTCAATTGAAGAGGTAACCAAATTTTGGATTCCATTGCATTTTGGATTTTGAAATATTTGGTTACACCCTTTTTCAGTGGTTAATTAGAGTAGAGCCAATATAAAATCTCCATTTTGAAAGATTTAGACGATATTTGGCTCAGGAAAATTTTTCATTTTTTTATTTTAATAAATTTCAAACTTTCAAATTTAAGAAAAATATACTATTTTAACTTTTCACGCAATTATGACCTAAATAAAAAAAGAGTGGTTGCTCCCGATAGGTGTATTTCATCTATTTATTTTTTTGTTTTTTGTTTTCTTACGTACTTTTTTAACACATTTAAATATATATATGTATATTTTAAATTTGCAACATCATTAAAAAATACTTACTTGAACATTAAGTAAAAGAAATAGCAGTTCTCATAAAAAAAAAAGTCAAAACTATTTTTAGAAATATAAAAAAAGACTTAAAACAATTATAGGATTTACTACATCAACACAAAGCCTTTATAAAAAGCATTACTGCACGACATGGCAATGCCAATTTAAAAAGGATACTACTACTAGGCTGCCTAGCGTGTACCGCTGGACGTGACCCTAGTGCAAATTTTATTTATTTTTAAAATAATTTCTTAAATATGTTTAAACATTTAAAAAAAATCATAAATTCATTAATAGTTACTTCCTTAACCAATACGGTAAAAAAATACACAATTAGTCAAAATGAAGAGGCAAAACCATATACAATCAGTCAAAATAAAGAGACAAAACCATATGACAAGATAACATTTTCCTTTAAAAAAAACAAAAACAAAATGGCACGGGTTTGAAAATTTAAAGGGTGCTGCTAGGTTGCCCCCTCAAGTTGCCTCCTAGTACATTTGTTGAATACCCAAAATGCAAATTTGTTTTTTGGATCCCAATGAGATGGTCATGCCACCAAGGGTGAACACCCACCCACTTGTGGATTTAGATCCATCATACACACAGTTCTAGTTAGCATCACTAAAACCCTCAATTACAGATGGATATCCTTCATAACATAAAGCATAGGATTTAGTTCCTTTTAAATAACCCAAAATAATAGAAATTGCTTTCCAATGTTCCACACTTGGACAACTTGTATATATACTTAGTTATGTTTGGGGGGAGAGATGAGATTTCTCATCTCTATCTCATCTCATCATTACATCTTTTTTAAATCTTCATATAAAATATAATAAACAATTCAACTTTTTCAAATCCCAAAACAATAATAATATTAAAAAATAATATTTTAAACTTTCATCTTAACACTATTCACAAAATTTTCAAAAATTCTCATCTTATCTCAACATCCAAACCTAACCTTAATTTGCCCACGACAAAAGCTATGTCTAGACGTGTGCAATCCATTGCATACATCAGACTTCTAATAACACTATAATATTCTAGTTGTGGTACACAGATATTTATTTGTTCCAAACTTCAAAGCAGGGTTATGTGGAACACTAGATGTTTTTCCAAGTAAATGATCAATTTACTCAAAACTTTATCAATGTAATGACTTTGTGATATAGCATAAGCATTATCATTCCTATATATTTTAATACCAAGTATGGTATTAGCAACAACTAAATCTTTCATATCAAAATAAGATGACAAGAAAAAATCTGTATCTTTAATGCATGAGCTATTATCACTGAAAATCATCATATCATCTACATATAAGCATATTATCACAAAATGATTATTGCATACTTTAGAATATATACATTTGTCTGCTTCATTCAAACAAAAACCATTAGATTTGGGAGCTTGTTTTAAACCATACAAAGATTTGACTAATTTACAAACCTTGTTTTCATGACCCGGAACAATGAAATCCTCTGGTTGCTCTATATATACTTCTTCATCAAAATAACCATTTAGGAATGTTGTTTTCACATCTATTTGATGAATTTAAATATTGAATATAGAGGCCAAAGATATCAATGTTCTAATTGACAAAATCCTAGCTACAGGAGCATATGTATCAAAATAATCAATGCGCTTGGATTGTCTAAACCTTTTGGCTACTAGTCTAGCCTTATACTTATCAATGGATCCATTAGTTTTTAATTTTCTCTTAAAACTCCACTTACATCCTATGGGTTTAGAACTCAAAGGCAAATCTACAAGGATCCATGTCTTATTAGACATTATAGACTCCATTTCAACATCAATTGCCTCCTTCCAAAAAGTAGCACCCCTAGATTTCAACGCTTCTTCTAAAGTAAAAGGGTCACTTTCCAAGTTGTAACACAAACCAAACTCATGCAAAATTATTTTAGAACTTCCTTCTACAAGATATGTTATAAAATATGGACCAAAACCTTTTTCTTTTCTTATTCTTTTAGATTTTATAATTTTGAAATTCTTTTCATTTTCTAGAAAAACTTTTTCAAGAGTGCTATCTTTATAGGAAGTGCTACCTTCAAGAGATTTTTTAAAGTAATTGTTTTCAAAAAATTCAGCATCTCTTGATTCGATAATTACATTAGATTCTTGATACTATGTGATGCATATCCAACAAAAACACATTTTGAAGTTCTTGGTCCTAATTTAGATCTTTTGAGGTCAGGTAATCTTACATAAGCTAGACACCCCCACACTTTAAGATAATTTAAGTTGCGTTCAAACCATGACTCATATAGTGCCATATTATTCTTTTTAGAAGACACTCTATTCAAAGTATGAATTGCATGATATATAGCTTCTCCCCAAAGATTGCCAAGTAGACATAATTGTTCAAGCATGGCATTGACCATATCCATAAGTGCTCTATTTTTTCACTCAGCTATACCATTCTATTGTGGTGTATAAGGTGCTGTACTTTGGTGTATTATACCACTATCTTCACAAAAACGATCAAAATCATTATTAAAATATTCACCTCCTCTATCACTTCTCAAAGTCTTAATATTATAGTTAAGAAGATTTTCTACTTCAGCTTTAAAGCTCTTGAATTTATCTAAGATTTTCTACTTCAGCTTTTGAAAAATCATCTATATAAGAAATAAAAGACCTTTTTCCGCCTCTTGTTAGCTTACCATGTAAATCACATATATATGTATCTATCAACTCAAGCAAAGTTGAAGACAATCTATTAACACTTTTTAAAGGCTTTCTTGCTAATTTATTCTTAACGCAAGTCTCACATTTATTTCTATCATCATGTAAATTTGAAGGCAATAAACCTAATTTAGTCATGTGAAGTAGAGAATTATAATTTACATGACCTAATCTAGCATGCCATAATGAAAAAGAGTCAACAAAATAAATAGAAGCATTGTCCTTTATTAAATTAAGTCTGAACATTCCATCAACAGTCTATCCTTTGCCCACAAATATGCCATTCTTTGTCAATACAAATTTATCAGACTCAAATACAAGCTTGTAGCCATGTTTGGACAAAAGACCGCCAGGAACTAGGTTCTTATGAATTTCTGGTGCGTGAAATACATCAAGTAAAGTGACTATTTTGCCAAAAGTAAACTTCAACTCGATGATGCCTTTTCCTGCCACTTTTGTGGTAAAAGAATTTCCCATTTATAATTCAATCTCGTCACCAATCTTCTCATATTTCTTGAGGAGACTTTTATCTCCACAAATATGTCGAGTTGCACTGGTATCGACCCACCATCCAAAAGTATTGAATACCATATTAACTTCAGACACTACAACAATGAGATTCTTTTCAATATTATTTGCTTGCTCTTGCTTCTTTCGAAGTCAATATTCTTTGATTTAATACCTTTCTTTTTGCTGAAATGACAAGTTCCTTTCTTTTTTAAATTACTCTTACTCTGTTTGTTAAAAACATGAGTATCAATTCTAGGCTTCTTCCCTTTCTTGTTGTCTATTTCAACAACATGAATTGACTTATTCATTTCAGCACTTTCTTCGATTTTATCCCACAACCTTGACTCCTCTTTAATTTGGAGCTATTTTTGAAGAACCTTAAAAGTAAAATCATCTCCCTTTTTCTTCAAAGACTTACGATAATCCTTCCAACTTGGAGGTAATTTGACAATAATAGTACCCACTCGAAGTTTCTCATCAATAGGAATACCATCGAAAATAATTTGTTGGACAATTAGTTGTAAATCATGCACTTGATCAAGTAATGGCCTATTATCTACCATTTTAAAATTGAACTAATTGTTAACGAGATAGCTTTTGTTATCAGAATCCTCAATTTTGTATTTATTCTCCAGAGCATCCCATATGCCCTTTGCATCTTTCTTTGGTGCATACATATCGAACAAAGGATCAGTGAGAGTGTTGAGAATATTCCCACGGTATGTGTAGTTGTCATCGTCCCATTTTTTCTTTGTTGCAATTTCATTTTCTTGCGGAGCTTGAGTTATGGCGCCCTCGACTCCCACTTATCATCTAGTGGAAGTCGTGATACCGGGTTGATGACTGCATAAATCACGCACCCCAATGGCAAGTGCTCAGAGTGTGTACAATATGCAATAAGTATGCAAATATAATAACCACAACAGAAATAAAAGAGGCATTATTACTAAGTACCAAAAAGTTTTAAACTTTACAACCCAAAAATTATATCCTCCAAGAGGATTATACAGTCATCTGACAGGTAATTAAATAAAGAAGAAAAAACATAACATGAGGGAAACAAATCTCGTATTGCTGAAGCAACCATAACATCAGCATATCACGCCCCGGTTCCTAAGGCTCATACTCATTCTTTTCGTCAAAGTCTATAGTTCCATAAGACGGAATCATAGGGTAATACACCAAAATGAGATTATGAAATCTTAGCAAATAAGCAATCAAACAACATCCAAGAGATTAAAACATATTAATACAACCAACGTTCACAACCACACAATAAAACATATAGTAACAAGTCCTTTTCCCCAAAAGGACATATTCTAGTGACATACACCAACAATCTCATTGGTCCAACCATAACCATTTATTCTAGTGTACATCATGGTCCCCCTTACGGACCATCCGTACATCCTGGCATCCTTTGTCACACCACGGGTAACGACTGTACGTATGAATACATTACAAGCGATGCCCAACTCCGTGCCTGGCATGTACCATGACCAAGCCAGCGAGGGGCCACAGAGTCTGCACGAGAACGTTACTGTCTCGTTTCAGTCTGTTGTAGCCCAGCGATAACCCAGGGGACATCACATCAGTTTTTTACGCTCCCGAATAACTAGAGAAACTCCACCGAGATAATGTCTTATCTCGCCTTGGGATCGTGATACGCACGCACCCACAAAGTATTTTCAAGACATAAAAACTCAGTTTTCAAGTCACGCCACTTAACATAGCACATTTATATAAGCAGTTCGGATAGTAATAATATAAAATGCATATATGCATGATAAGCAGTATATTAGATGACATGGCATATCATTCAACAAACACATACAATCACAACAAAACTTAATCATTTAGTTTCAAATTCACAATCACAACTACACGCGTTTTCTCATCCTCCATTTTTTGGCCTAAGGCCCAATTCCATCCCAACTACAATTTAATTATCAACACTTTATTGGACCCAAAGCCTAGCTTAACCAACCAGACTGCACAAAAAACATTAGTGTAATAATATTATTCTAATTTCAAAGCGGTCGTATCGGAAGATTACTTACAAAGCAATTAGGCAATTTCTAGAAGATCACACTTGCAGCCAAAGGTGGCGGCGGGTAGTGGTGGAACAAGAGCCAAACAGTGGCCAAACGTGGGTTTTCCGCAAAGAGGTTTCGGATCTAGGTGTAAGTGGGTAGTGGAGAGGGTTTGCTACGGTGGGTTGTGGCAGAGCACATAACAGGGCACAGTAAAATCACTCCTAGGCACTCGAAAACACAACAAAAAATGCTGAGAACACCAATCTAAATTACTGAGAGAGAAAATGACCGATTGTGGAATGCCTAGAAAGTGGGGAGGCTCAACCTATTTATAGGCCGAGTTTAGGAGTTCTACCATCACAGCACCAGCTACGACTGGTGGGTTTGGGAGGTGCGGGGTCTTCATGAGACCACCATGTGGCACTTTCGAGACAAGCCACGTACAACGACAAGCGGTTGTGAGGTTCGGTTGCAGATGAGGATGGGGCTGCGTGGCTCACCGGCAGTGGAGATGAGGGATGGTGATGCATGCCGCAGTGGAGACGCATCACAACGTTGGACATGTGGAGCGGCAACAAGATGGAAACATAAAGATAATATACAAACCGCGTGATGGGGTGAACGGCCATGGAGGCTTGAGGTGGAGGAAAATGTGGTGGCAGATGAAGAAAGAAAGAGGTTTTTGCGTGGCCATGGTTTGATTGGAGGAGATGAGCGGTGTCGATAGGAGGAAGAAGAAGAAAATCAAGAAGAAAAGAGAAGGAGCAGCGGTGCATACAGAGAGGAGAAGAGAAAGAGATGAAACCCTTAGGGTTTTCTCTCCAGCAGCGCTAAATGGCACCGTTTCCAATAGGAGCTGGACTCCTTTCTTTCACACGAGCTGGGCCCTCCAAACGCACACACCCATGACCTAAACACAATTAAACCATCCAAAAATGCTACATACAATCCACTAAACAATAAAGGCCCAACCAAAATTAAAATACAAGGTAAAATAAAATAGAATACACATCAACCATGTCAATAATAAAATAACGCAACCAATAATAATAAATAAAAACACATAAAACTAGGGATCTCACATGCTCCCCCTCTTAAAAGAAATTTCGTACCCGAACTTGACAAGTTCGTCCATTGATTCCAATACAAGATACATCACAAAGCTCAAAACAAGTTTGAGAAAGAAAACGAACACTCAGTACTACCCAAACAAATAAGGGTAAAACTTTCTCTTGTCTGCCTCTCTTTCCCAATAGAAGTCCTGAGCCAAAGGATCTCCCCATGACACTTAACTAAAGGTATCGTCTTGGATCTCAATTGTTGCTCTTTCATGTCCATGATCTGAGTCGGCACAACTTCATAAGTGAGGTCAGACTGAAGTTGAATACTTTTTGGATCAACGAAACGTGGCTCTTGCTGTCCAAAACTCTTCTTTAGTGATAACACATGGAAAACATCATGAATTTCTCCAAAGTAGCTTAGCAATGCAATTCTGTAAGCGACAGGCCCAACCTTATCCAGAATATGAAAAAGGCCGACATACCTTGGGCTAAGTTTCCCTTTCATACCAAAACGCTTAACACCTTTCAATTTAACTTCTTCCAACCAAAACTCACATTTACTCAGCTGATGCATACAGCTAATGCTCTCTCAGCTTTCCTAGAACCAATAGAAGGTGACAAGCGTGCTCCTCCAATTCTCGATAATAGACCAAAATGTCATTGATGAAAACCACCACAAAAGAATCCAAATAGGGTCAAAATACTCTATTCATCATGTCCATGAATGCAGCAGGGGCATTGACTAGTCCAAAAGGCATCACTTTGAACTCATAATGCCCATACCTTGACCTAAAAGCAGTCTTAGGTATATCTTTATCCCTTATTCTCAATTGATAATACCCCAACATCAAATCAATCTTTGAGAAGGTAGTTGCACTTTGGAGTTGATCAAATAAATCTTCAATTCAAGGTAGTGGATACTTATTCTTGATGGTTACCTTGTTGAGCTCTCGATAATTAATACACATTCTAAGGATACCATCCTTCTTCTTGACGAACAACATTGGTGCTCCCCAAGGCGAATGAACCCCATGAACCAACTCATGCAATTGACTTTTCAATTCTTTCAAATTAATTGTTGCCATACGGTAAGGAACCTTGTGTACTGGTGCCGCTCTAGGTTCTAAGTCGATATTAAACATTAAGTCGTAAATAGAAGGCAAACCGGGCAGATCATCAATGAACACATCAGGAAACTCCTCCACAGTTGGAATATCTGCTACAGACTTCTTAATAGATGGTGCAGCCACCACATGAACTAAAAAGGCATCCGCCCTAGTCGCTAAATCCTTCTTCACTTGAATTGCAGATATGACTGCAGGTCTCGTGTTGATCTTACTTCCCACAAACTCCAAATAGTCACCTCCAAGGAGTTGAAAACTAACTATCCGACTTTGACAGTTGATGTTTGCAAAATGCCGATATAACCAGTCCATTCCTAAAATAATGTCAAATCTGAGTAACTTAAATACTACTAGATCCGCATCAAGTGTCATCCTACTAATGTTCAAAGGACATCCTAGGGCAACCTTTGAACACCACATAGTCTTTCCATTGGGTAATGTCACTACCATAGACTACGGTAACGGTTTAATGACCAAGTTGCACATCCGAACAAAAGTGGCAGACAAAAATGACTGAGTTGCTCTTGAATCAAACAAGGTGCAAGCATAAAATTCATACAATCGAACTCTTCCTGATGAGATTAAAACTAGTAATGAATTCCATTAATCAAACCACATGCATCAATTCCAAAGGGTTGGATTAATCGCATACCTGTGATGACTCCTGTATCTTGGGTCTCCGGAGCTTCATCGTCAATCTCGTTGGGGGTCATCACGTACACCCTAACATCGACAACTTGCTTTTGGTTAGTCCTACCACCACAATGGCCACCTCAATCTCCTTGGGCCGGGGGATTAGGGCATTCTCGAGCAAAGTCCTAGCTGACCACAACTAAAACAATGGGTTCCAACTTAACGGCACTCGCCTTCGTGAGACCGATTGCATCTACCATAGGTTGGAGCTCGTCCTCCAATGCGTACACCTGTGGATGCTTGCGGTCGAGTCCTAGTCCTTGAAACAAACTTCTGAGCTGACCTGGAACTGCTCCCTTCCCCGAAGCCTCTTCTCTTTTGGCCAGTCGAAGAGCCAATAGGAATAGCAAACTC
Organism: Pterocarya stenoptera; assembly: GCA_003123785.1. Classification (NCBI taxonomy): domain Eukaryota; kingdom Viridiplantae; phylum Streptophyta; class Magnoliopsida; order Fagales; family Juglandaceae; genus Pterocarya; species Pterocarya stenoptera. The sequence goes on from QEOT01005438.1 coordinate 32,543, forward strand.
TTGCTCTGCAATTGCAGCTACCTCGACCAGCTGCTGGGAAATCAAAATTTGTAAATACGCAACTTGTGTATGGATCTCCTGCCGTAGACCCTCCTAGAAATGCTCGATTTGCATCTCTTCAGTGGCAATAAGATGCGCCGCAAACTTTCCGAGTTCCATAAATTTTTGGGCATATTATTCTACTGTCATTTCCCCTTGCATAAGATTGTTAAATTCTCGTATTTTTTGTTGCCTCACGGTGTTAAAAAAGAAACGATCATTGAACTCTTTCTTAAAATGCGGCCAAGACACTACTTCAAATGATCCCAGCTCCATTTCAATGAGCTCCCGCTTGGTTCCCCACCAAGCAACCGCCTCACCTTGCAGCAAATAACTTGCATAGAGCACTTTCTGGGCTTCAGTGCACCTGCAGAACTTGAATGTCCTCTTGAGATCACCGATCCATCTCCAAGCACGTACTGGGTCCTCTTGACAGGAAAAAGTGGGGGTTCTATGAGCTAAAAAGCGCTCATAGGGGCATCCCACTTGCTGTTACCTTTATTGTGGATGGAAGTTTTGTTGAAGAAATTATGTCATACGGTTTAACGCCCTAGCCATGGCATAATTTCATCACCACGAGGCAACTCCTCCTCAGGTTCCAGATGCGGCATTCTTGGTCGTTCAATCTTTCTGTCAAAACACACCTTTTGACCCCCGACATTCAATTTAAATAAATAGATTAAAATATAAGAAAATTCTAGGTACTGCACCTAGGTATTGTGTGGTTTTACTCAGAGCCGAACAGCTCTGATAACACCTGTGGTGCCCTCAACTCCCACTTGTCATTTAGTGGAAATTGTGACATCGGGATGATAACCAAACGAATCACGCACCCCAACGACAAGTGCTTAGAGTGTGTACAACATGCAATAAGTGTGCAAATATAATAACCGCAGCGGAAATAAAAGAAGCATTCTTAGGAAGTACTAAAAAGTTTTAAACTTTACATCCCAAAAATTATATCCTCCAAAAGGATTATATAGTCATTCGACAGGTAATTAAACAAAAAAGAAAAAACATAACATGAAGGGAACAAATCCCATATCGCCAAAGCAACCATAACATTAGCATATCATGCATCCAGCAGAGTCGGTCTCTCAGGCTCATACTCATTCACTGTGTCAAAGTCTACAGTTCCGTAGGGTAATATACCACAATGAGATTATGTAATCTTAGCAAGTAAGCAACCAAACAACATCCAAGGGATTAAAACATATTAATACAACCAACATTCACAACCATACAATAAAACACGGGTAACGACCGTGCGTATGAATACATTATGAGTGATGTCCAACTCCACGCCTGGCGCGTACCATGACCAAGTATCCTCTAGCCCCAGCCAGTGAGGGGCCACAGAGTCTGTATGAGAATGTTACCATCTCGTTCGAGTCTGTTGTCGCCCAGAGATAACCTAGGGGACGTCACATTAGTTTATTACGCTCCCGAGTGACCAAAGAAACTCCACCGAGATAATGCCCTATCTCGGCTTGGGGTCATGATACGCACGCCCCCACAAAATATTTTCAAGACATGAAAACTCAGTTTTATAGCCATGCCACTGAATACAACACAGTTATATAAACAGTTCGGATAGTAATAATATAAAATGCACAGATGCATAATAAGCAGTATATTGGATAACATGGCATATCATTCAACAAACACATACAATCATAGCAAAACTCAATCATCTAGTTTCAAATTCACAAATTAGCAATCACAACTACACGCGTTTTCCCATCCTCCATTGTTCGGCCTAAGGCCCAATTCCATCCCCACTACAATTTAATTTTCAACACGTCACTAGACCCAAGGCCTAGCTTAACCAACCAGACTGCACAAAAAATGTTAGTGTAATATTATTATTCTAATTTCAAAACAGTCGCATCGGAAGATTACTTACAATGCAATTGAACAATTTTTGGAAGATCACACGTATGGAGGTGTCACCAAAGGTGTCGGTGCAGCGACTGGCAGTGGCGGTACAAGGGCCAAATAGTGGCCAAAGGTGGGCTCGCCATCGCAGCACCAGTTGCGACTAGTGGGTTTGAGCGATGCAGGGTCTTCACTAGACCACCGTGTGGCACTTCCGAGACAAGCCCTGTACAACGGCGGTTGTGAGGTTCGGTTGCAGATGAGGATGGGGTTGCGTGGCTCACGGGCAGTGGAGATGAGGGATGGTGATGCATGCCGCGGTGGAGATGCGTCACAACGTTGGACCCGTGGAGAGGCTGTGAGACAGCAACATAAAAATAATATACAAATAGCGTGATCAGTGAACGGCCATGGACGCTCAAGGTGGAGAAGATGGTGGTGGCAGATGAAGAGAAAAAGAGGTTTTTGCGTGGCCATGGTTTGATTGGAGGAGATGAGCAGCGTTGACAGGAGGAAGAAGAAGAAAATCAAGAAGAAAAGAGAAGGAGCAGCGGTGCATACAGATAGGAGAAGAGAAAGAGATGAAAGCCTTGGTTTTCTCTCCAGCAGGGCCAAACGGCGCCGTTTCTGGTAGGAGCTGGGCTCCTTTCTTTCACACAGGCTGGTCTCTCCAAACGAACACACCCATGGCCCAAACACAATTAAACCATCCAAAAATACTACGTACAATCCACTACACAACAAAGGCCCAACTAAAATTAAAATATAAGGTAAAATAAAATAAAATAAAATACACATCAACCATGACAATAATAAAATAAAATAACACAATCAATAATAATAAATAAAAATACATAAAACTAGGAATCTCACATGAGTTGTAGGAAGAGTTGGACAAGGGGTATCTAGCACATACTATACTTTCAAAGTAGTAAGTAAGAATTCAACTTTTTTCTTCCAACATCAAACCGCTCCAACTTTGAAATATCTTGTGGTACAATACTCAAAGCAGTAATTGTAGAGTTTGAAGAAGAAGAAGCCATAATATTTGTCTAAGAATTGGTAGAAATTAAGAGCAAACAGAGATTGAAAATGGCAAACAGTGAGGTGATTGTTAATCTGTCTCTTAGATAAATATTACCTCCGACTCACAAATTGAGTTTTTCAAAAGATAATCTGGCAATCATGTCCTCAAGATACAACAATATTTATATAGTGTGGCAATTACAAATTTTGAACACTAATCTTAGAACGAACAAAGGTAATAGTAGCAATTATAATATTTCATTTGAATTTAAATAAAATAGTTTTTATCAGAAATGTGTGAAGTAACTGTCATTGACGGTTAATAATATCTATATAAAAAAAAAAGATGAAAAAATGTATTATTTCATTTGAATTAAAACCATTCAGTCACTTGTGACGATGCTAAGTGCGTCTAAAGTGTCAATGCGTTGCATGTGTGCTTGTGGTCAGTGCTTTGCACTGGGTGACACTATTATTATGCGTCTACCATTATAATGTTTTGGGAAACTCATTCACTTATAAACCACTAAAAAATTACTTATTTTTCTAATTTGGGACTAACAAAAAATCACATTGGGGGAAAACTTCAAAAGAAGTCAAAGTCAAATTGGAGGATATATTTGAAATAATCCAACAAAGCTTGTATGTATGGATTGTGTGAATCTGAATTGAAATATTGTGTATGTATGTATAGACTTATCAAATATTGTGCGATGATAGATTTAGAATATCATCATCAATTTATTCATCTTCTCTTATTAATCGTACTTCGCAAAATGACCCAATGTGCATTTGTGGTCATAAAGCTCCACTTAGAACATTAAACACACCAAGAAATCTGAGGCAGTCATTCTTTGGATGTCCAAAATACAATACAAAAGTAGAAATAGTCTTAATTACTATGACATTTTATGGGTTTGTACAAAATTTTGAAATCTAACATATCCGTCATTAGTTTGTTGAGCATTAGGGATTACCATACAACAACTATTTTCAAATGGGTAGATAGTAATAAAGATAGGAAAAAAGAACTTGTAAAGATAGAAACTAAATTGTTAAGAAAGGAGGAGGATCTTCGAAAAAGAGAGGAAGAGATTGTGAAGAGGAGGTTGAGAGTCCACAACGACCAGGTCGATATTTAATAGCATGAGCAAACATCTGTCGTGAACGTAGACTACTTCGTGTGTATTGAGTTATTTCCTTATTAATTTCATTGTACCTGATACGATCAAAGTGAAGCCCTAATTAATGGAAACTTTGTACATCATATTTTGGAAACTTTGTTGTGTATAATCTCGACCAACCAGTTGCTCACTTTGTTGTAAGGGACTTAGTCTTTTGGTTTAGCGCTTGGATACAATGACTATTATGTTTTGGTAGCAAAGAATTAGTTATGACTAAACTTGTGCTCAATTGGTCTTATATACCTTGGAGGTTTTGTTTGGTACTAAACTTGTTCTTTCAAAGGTGGAGCCTTTTGTGTTTACACAATACTAGTGGCTGTTGTGTGATTGTGTGTGCACTAACAATTGCTAACATATCTTTGTTGCTTCAAAACATTACTCTTCATCTATTTGTGTTGCTTTAGTGGAGTTCTTTGAATACATTAGGATGGCACTATAGAATGCTAAGAATTTATTATTGCAGATGCACCTTTTAAAGATATTTATAACTATCCAGAAGTTAAAGAGAAATCTGTTGTTACAGCTGCTATCCAGGTTTATATTATTTGGAGCGCACCATAATTCTATAACGACCCTTTATTTTAAGGCTAAATTACATTGCAAAGATGGTTCTCTAAATTTAGTATTTGGCATCAATAGCACAATTAATAGCTTTTCTTGGTAAAAAAATAAAATCCATATGAGGCTTCAATTTGGTAGAGGGAATTTCCTCCACATATCCCACAGAAACTATCATTTTTTATCATGATTCAGTGAATTGACTTCAGAATCATATATATATGGGTTGGAGTATTAGTTGCATCTCTAATTGTAATGGAAACTGTAGCATACTTATAAAAAAGAAGAATTAATTAAGTGCGAATGTAGATGATAAGTAGTGAATAAATTAAAGGGATTTTCCTCCACATAACAATTACACCAGGAGGCTAGGAACTAGATGAGTTGTGAAAAGGGAGTTTAAACCCTCCAATAACTTGATGACATGTGACCAATTTAGAAAGCTTATAATACAATTGTCCTCATCCTACAATTCCTCGGGTCTATCTCTTTCTCCCCTCTCCCTCTCTTTCAAGCCAAACTACGTATGCCCTCAGCCCTCTCTCTCTCCCCCTTTTCTCTCTCCTCAAGCTGTACCTTTCAATCTCTCTCTCCTTTGATGAGTTGAAAAACCAATCCATTCACATATGTTTCAGCAATAGCTTGACCCCTTGGATATACAGAAATGAAAAGCATATAAAACACGAAACCCCAAATAAAATTTGCAGCCCAAAAATAAGTTGTAAACTCGAAAAGCATATATGCAAACTGAAGAAAAACTTCTTCAGATACTTCTATGTCATGACCTCATCGTGATGTGATGTCATTTGCTAGAGGAGGTTTGGGCATGCAACATAGCGTTTGGATTAATGGGTGTGTAGCGTCGTTTGGTTGATGAGCACTTGGCGTGCAACGCAGCATATGGCTTTATGGCAGGAACGAACGAGGAGTTAAGGGAAGTCTAATATAGGGTCGTTTGAAGGCTATTCTAGAAACAATAGTCAATTATCAATACCGGACATGTGTTCTAATAGGATTCCAACAATTTCTATCAATTTCATATTTACTATTTTTTGTTATTTTGGTTGTCCTGAAGGGAATTTTCATTCCATATATAAGTAGTAGAATTAAGAACAGTGAGGGATTATGTAGAATTTCTAGCTTGTATGAACCCTAAACTTGGAGGTTGGATTGACCTCGAATCAATCCCAAACTTACGAGATTATCCTTTTATTTCAATCTGTTCTTGCAATGTCCATTCATTAGTCTTAGATAGCTAGCAAGTTCATAACATTTTATTAGCAACACAATGAACTAGCAGACAATAAATAAATATAATTAGGCAAACAATTAGAAACCCAAGAATAATTAGAGTATAAAATGATTTTCTCATCATTATTTCCATTTGTTTACTCGTCTACCATCTTTTCTTTGTTATGTTCCTGACTTGCATTTTTCCCTAGCTGATACAATCTTAAATCACTTAGAGAAATAGGAAAGGGCACAACTATAATGGGCATTAGAGTTTCGGGCTGCTTTCGATTGAGGGGAAAGAGACTGGGGGGTTGGGGGGGAAGAGAGAGAGAGAGAGAGAGAGAGAGCAAATGTTGTTAGGCTTGAGAGGGAGGGAGAGGGGAGAAAGAGAGAGGGAGGGGAGACCGAATTCACCCCTACTCGGTCTCGGTCCATGGTATCTTCAAGATTCGGTTTTCAGTCTGGTCTCGAGGTATGATTGTTTTGGATTAGACTGGACCGGACCAAAACCTACCCAATCACTTACATATAAAGTTTTTAAATATTTTAAATATATAATATATTATTTATATAATAGTTGTATAAGTTAATTATGTGATTTTCTCTAATCTATCACCATTGAACATATAAAATAATATATGTCATCAATTAACTAATATATCGTACAATAAATCATATGATAATGTATGTTATTATGTGTAGATACATATTCTACTAAAGTACTAAGTTATTAACAATTAACATTATAAATATAATTATAAGTAATTATTTTTTTTATGTGTTAGTTACATAACATTAAAGAGCTCACTTAATTTTAATTTTACTAATTAATTAATATTTTGTATTAATCTATCTACTAAGAAAAGAAAAGAAGAAAAAAAAATATTCCTAGCTCCTATGGACCGAATTGGACCAACCAGACCAATAGCTAACAGTCCGGTCCTTAGAAGTAATTAGTCTAGTCTGATCCGAAAAAGGGTGAACCAAAATTTTTGATCGGTGACCCTAGACCAACTACACCCCTAGTGAGGAGACATACAAATATAAGCAAGAGATGGCAAACCTAACCAAACAAATGCTCAATATCCTTGGAATGAAAAACCAAAATCCCCAGCTACAACTCTATACAACTCTGGTTGTGTCACATTCCCATTATCTGGTTGTATTTCCTCCACCCCAAGTTGTAGCTATGAACAAAATATAATAGTTAAAAACGTTGTTTTTTATCATGCCATCATCAACATTAACATTAGAGAGCGTGACATAGTTAAACAAGATTAATTAGACTTTCTTTAGTCTCAATTACTGGTTGGCCAAACTGGATTCCACTAGATTCCAAAACTTCTGAAGTGTTTCCATGCAACTAATAATTAAAAAAAAAAGTATAATTAATGTAACTCGTATCACAATTTTTTGAGATCAAAGTAACCCAAATCATATAATTTATTAGCCGAATAAGAATACAATATAACTTAGATGGTAAGAGGTAATAAACTTGAATGAGACCACTCTCTTGAGTCTTAACCACTGTTTGGGCAAATAAGTTCCTGCATGTGTCAACAACTTGGGTATCTCCTCCACGTAGCTACGCACCAATAAAAAAAACTAGATTACAGTCTAACAAAAAATTGCAAAAGATAACCACTAATGGAATATGTACACTAAGTTTACCTATCTACGTTTTCCCTTATGAATAGCTTTCTTGGTCGTGGGTTTGCACACTATCTCTGTCCTGTATGCTCTCCTCTGAGATGGTAATCTACTTTGCCTCTCACAACAAGGGGGCTGAGTACTTTCTTTGAACTCCTAGGTGTAGTTATATCGATAGTTGTAACTGAAACATTGGAACCAATTTGGTAGGGCGATTTATTGCTGCGGTAGACCTCATTCATTGCATATAACTTATTAATCATATCATCAGCATGCTCATCACATGACACTGTATTTGTTGTGACATCGTAACATATCTTGATTTTACATGAATATGTGCCCATTTCTAGTCTCGCATTGGCTATATCATAACTACTTCATATAAGAGTGTATTCATTTTTATATCATTCTTCAATTGATCCAAGATGTACTTCTCTGGTATCAAACAAACACAGATAGTTTTGAAGATTGCTTATACATGTCTACACAATATCCCTTTAATCTAAAAAAATCCGCATGAATACTTCGCCTCACACTCATCCTCATTAAAGTATGCAGAATGGGTTACCTCCTTGATAAAAACATCAACATGAACTTTGCCTTCTACAGGTACGTTGCAATTACCGAGCATCCACCTTACTTCTTACTGAACTTTTCTAAATTTAAAATTTGTGTACAACTCCTGAAACATCTTTTCAAGTGGAGAGGTAGAGACGATGAGAATAGTTACATTGAATGAGTGAAAGTCTGCCCCATTTTCATTATCAATTTTCTTCTTCAACACATTGTCAAATTGATCAACAAACTCTTTAAGTTTGTCCTAACATGAACATACCTATCGAATAAAGCATTCATGTTCTCACTTCGTTGGATTGTACTCATTCCGGTCTAGAAGAAATCATTAAAATACCGATGCCCAATACTCATGCTCAATATATAAACTCTGCAACCAATCATTCTTCTGCAAGTTGTACGTCGTAATTAAAAAGTCCTAACATTTCTCAAACTCCTCAATCGTTTGAGAGTCATACACACATTTTAGCAATTGACTTTTCAACCTGGTTTTGTATGCACCATGGGAACCAAGTTTCTTAGATACTTTTTCGGTTATTTGGAAAGACAATAGAAATCACATTTTTCAGTGTTCTTTCTTGATCTATTATAATAGTCTTCGAAACTTTACCACCCATACAATTCAATCAAGTCTCAAAAAATCATGTAAACGTTTTTGTATCTTCACTAGAAATCAAACCTGCTTCCAAAATAATTAATTGGCCATGGTGGTTTACACCCACAAACAGTGTAAAGGGCATCCCATACCTATTCGTCAAACATGTGGTATCGAATGTTATGACATCACCAAAATATTTGTAGGCTGCCATGCTTCGTGCATTCATCCGAAAAATATTTCTCAACCTGGAGTCATTATCCAAATTCATTAGTGCAAAAAAGTTAAGGGTGGGCAGTGGGGCCCTGTACCCTGCTACCCAACCCCCGCATGGGCGGGGGGGCTACCCTGCTTAGCCCATACGATGGCAGGCCCCCCTCCATGGAGAAGGCCTAGCAGGGTTGGGATGGCCCTAGTAGGGCCCCGCCCCCCGCTCCACTCCACATATATAAAAAAAATATGTTTTTATATTTATATATATAAATAAATATATACAATTTATTAAAGACTTGAAATTGTATTCAAGTCATTGGATTGCCTTAGCCTCCTGAGCCAACCTTTATATAGGAGGCCAATGTAATATAATAGTTATCTTTAAGCAATGTGGGACTAGTAAGAAAATCTAACTCTAATGAGTTTAAGTTCTTTTTGTATTTATAATTTATAATTTAAATTATATTATAATTTGGGTCTAAAAATTTTTTTTGGATAAAATGTTTTTTTTTAGACCTAATGCGTTGGCCTAGGAGGGGGCAAGAATGATGAGATTTTTTCCCCCACCCCTTGACACCAGAGCGGAGGGAGCGGGGAAAAACACCACCATCGCATGGTGGGGGGCGAGGTACAGGGAAGGATACCCCCTGCCCAGCACCATGTGAGTAGAAACCCTAAAAAAAGCTATCATTCTTGTATTGTGTCCTAACCAAATACTTATGGAGGACTCCAAAGTCGCCTTTCCCAGCTGTAGGTGTCGTGCATTGTCAATGTCATTACGACAGTCTTTTTCTAAGAATGACACATTCTCTAACCTAGCCATTTCAAGAGAGGCAAAACTCCTATTCATTTGGATGCTAACTTGTCATTTGTATCTAACACTCTCTTTACGGATTTGCTCATTTATCTATTGTAGCGAAAGAACCTTGATTTTTGTGGACTTAAGGCCGTGATTGTGTGTATTGTGAACCGTTAACATCTTCAACATCTCATCAATCAACGTAGCATTTACCTTTGCCTTACAGTATGTCTTTGATGTCGGGCGTGACCTCACGACATTTGACATTTTGTTTCGTGCCTTCCCACCATTAGTACAACCCAGTGTGACATATATGAGACTGCTATCTGCTTTCCTCTTACTCATTTGCATCATTATCCCGAAACCGCATTATTTCCCATAACTCTTATAATAAGAAACTAATTCTTCTTCAGATTTAAAAACTAAACCCAACTTGGGATCCTCAATGCTATCACCTCCCTGAGTATGCACTGTATTTTGTGTTCAGACTCATCGTCATCTTGGGATTCAAGATTACGATCAGAGAGCGTAGACAAAGTTCCGGCCTCCCTAGAGTCAGGTGTGGCCTCCTGATATTCTTGCACATGACTTGAGCTTGCAGTGTGTACACCAATCAAAGGGTTAATTGAGGAGTGAAATGGGGACATAAGATTTTCTTGTAGTTTACAACAATAAAAATCCAAGTTTAAATCAATATAAGCATGATGAAAAATAAGCACACTACTTAAAAAATGAACCCATAACCTAACTAATACATGACGATGGGTAGGCATCAAGACGAGGAACAAAGGGTGGTAACAACACACATGGCATTGGCATGACAACTATGGATATAGTTTGAAAAATCCGGATAAAATGATCTTGGTATCACCTAATATATAAACCAATAATGATAATGAACCAAAGACCAAAAATAAATAGAGACATTAATAGAACAGTTAAATGAACTTGAATTAATATTCTAAATATCTGGGTTGCTGGATTATTTGATGAATTTGTAGTATGAGGTGTTGAGAAATGTGGATAAAATGGTGATTGTATCACCTAAGATATAAACCAGCCATGATAATGAGCCAAAACTTAGATAATAAATATAGACATTAAATGAAACATTTTAACTAAATCTGAAATAATATTCTAAATACCTGGGTTGATGGACTTGTTGACGGATTTGTAATAGGAGGTGTCATAGGAGATGCGTACTCTTCCCTTTCCCCATCTAGAAAATATTTATCAATCTTTTTGAACAACATAAATCATCTTATTCTGTATTAGTTCAAGTAATTTAACCATAAATTAGTATACTTCTTTTTCTTTTTCTTTTATAAGTTGTTGCTATCATACCATCAAAGGTGCTTTAATATAAAATATCAACACATTTTAAACCAATTTCAGCAAATAATATTGCTTACTGAAAAATTCCATCCATTTGCATTTTCTATTACCAGGCATTACTTTGGAAGTATATTGTGCATATTTGTGCTCTTTTCAATTTTGACATTACTATTACAATGGTACTTGATGTTTGCACCATTGCTCTAGAAGTTGGGCTCCCACTTGGTAACTGCAGATGAGTTACTGAGAATTTTGGTCCTTGAAGTCACTATATTAATGTTACATTCTAATTGAGTCAACAACATAAAAATAAGACAGAGCATGGCCACCCTACAAGCAAAATATTTGATGTGGATGCCAACAACAGTGCATGCAATGGTGGCAAAAAGGATAATTTTATTTCTTAAATTAAAACAATCGACTTTCTCATGTATAGAATTGAACAAATAGAGCTAGAAATTAATGTATGTTAGTGTAGATATTTGTATTTTAGAATATTCCTAAAATATGAGATCATATCCATAATTTCCTTTAATTATGCTAGGTTAGAATCTTTCCTTTTAGTTGTATTTCCTTATTTTCTTTGACCGTATTCAACTACATATAGGCCTCAGAAATATACACTTCTATGATTCCCCAGAATTCTCTCTATTTCAATATGGCATCAGAGCCATCATTCTGAGTTTTTTGTCCATGCAAGTCGTTCCTCTGGTGTTTCTCTCTTCAACATCAGCAATTGGCTTTCTCTGCACTTGACAGCAAGGTTACCATGAATTTACGTTTGGTTTTCACTTAAATTCTTGTCAAATCAGATCATAGAAGGAGTTTTGAGAATTTTATCGGCATTCTCATGTCAAACACTTCTCATTCTGCTGCTGCACGCACCCTCATGCGCCACTCCAACATTCTACGTGTCAACCCCATGCGCTCCATGTGCCTCACGCGCCACACCTCACTCATGCAGCCCAGCTCGTTTCAAGTAAGATCCATTTTTTTTTTCTTTTGGTTTTCAGCCCAACCCAATCACAGTCCAAGCCCACTTGGGCCAACACAATTGACCGTTGAGCCAAAAAAAAAAAAAAAAAACCTCTTGCAGTATGTCTCACACTTCTCCCAACCCTAACACCATTGTTTGTTCTATTGATAATATTTTAGATAGCTCTAATTATAATATGTGAGCCCAAAATATGGAAGTTTTTCTTAGAGGATGAAAATTGTGTCGCTATGTTTCTGGTGATATTCTTGCACCCAAGCAATAAGACGGTGAGAGTCTTGATTTTTTTGCATGCCAACTTAAAGATTGACATAGTATTCATTATAAAATCTTGTCTTAGTTTATCAAAACTTCTAATCCATCCCTCCGTATCCTACTTTCCGAGCTTGGTAATGCTAAAGCTGCTTGGGATTTTGTTGCTAAGCGATACAACTGCACTCATGATGCTTCGATGCAGTTCCAACTTGAGACCAAGCTTTATCAAATGCATTAGGAATCAGGTCAGTCCATTGCTGATTTCTATTCTCAAGTTAATAATCTTTGGGAATAGTTGTTTGCTGCAAATCCTTAACTCAAATGTTCTAAAGACATTGAGTTGTTTGCACCTTACCATGATCGTCACAGATTTATGCATTTTATGATAGCACTTCGTGAAGATTTTGAATCTTTTGCATTGCACACCTCTTCCCTTTCTTGAGATTGTAGTTGCTGAACTTATCTCAGAAGAGAATCGTCATTCAACCATGAAAATGCAAACTCAGGATTCGATTGTTGCTGCCATACCTAAGACTACCTTTGGGTCGTTTTCCTTCTAAGCCTTCAAAGACTGTCTTCTGCAAATACTGTAAACATCATGGTCACTCTGTTACGGAATATAGTAAATTACAAAACAAAAATTAGTCTTGGGCCCCCTTGTTGCAAACTGCTGCAGTGGCTCCAACTGCTCCTTTTGCTCTTGAGTCTACTGCTGAGTCTTCTTTAGTGTCCACTACTCTCACTGCTGCTAACATTAAGACATTAATTCATTAGGTTTTATCCAGGTCTTCTAGTGCTTTGTCTATCATCTTAGGTACATCTCCTTGGTTTTTTCATTCTGCATGTTGTAATCACATGACCTTTGAATTCTACCATTTTTCCTCAAAAATCTGTTTTGTCACCCAATCCTATCATATATACTGCTAATGGTTCTCATTTATCTGTTAGTCACATTGGGTTTATTTCCTCCCCTACCTTATCTGTTAACAACACCTATTTTATTTCCAAGTTGTCCTTAAATCTCCTTTCAGTTAGTCAACTTTGTGAATTAGATCTTAAGGTTACATTTTCTAATGCTGGTTTTGATGTACAGGATCCACAAACAGGTCAACTCATTGGAACAAGCCGTAAGATTGGACGTCTCTTCGAGCTTGCTTGTTTGCAACTTCCATCCCATCTATCTTGCTCCATTTTTGCTACTACTATCTCTTCCCAGTTATGGCATTCTCGACTGGGTCATGCCTATTTACCTCGTGTTCGCTTTTTGGCCTCCCAATGTCACCTAGGTTCTATCAGCTTTGAGTATTTTGATTGTGTCTCCTGTAAACTTGGAAAACAAACTCATTTAACTTTTAATATAAGTGAATCTTTTTTTACTACACCTTTTGATTTGATTCACTCTGATATTTGGGGTCCTGCACCCACTCCTACTGAGAGGGATCTTATTATTTTTTTTTATCTTTGTTGATGATTATTCTCGTTATGCATGGCTATACTTGTTACAACATCGATCTGAGCTTGTTCGTGTTTACCAAACTTCTCACAAAATGGTACAAACTCAATTTTTTTCGTATCATTAAAGTTTTTCTTTCAGATAGTGTCATGGAATACAATAATAAAACTCTCCTTGGGTTCCTGAATCAACAAGGCACACTGTACATTGTTCTTGTCCCTATACCTCTCAACAAAATGGTTGTGTAGAACGAAAACATCGTCATATCCTTGATATTGTAAAAGTTCGTTTACTTTCTGCTTCTTTGCCTGAAAAGTTTTGGGGTGAAGCTACTCTTACCGCTATTTACACAATCAATCGGGTACCATCACCAATACTTCATAACAAATCTCCTTATGAGCTTCTCTATGGTATGGTTCCTAACTATTCTTTACTTTGAGTGTTTGTTTAGGCCTATTTTGTTACTCGTCTTCCTCATGAACGAACCAAACTTGAACACTATTCTCGATTGTATTGATTATGGCTTAACTAAAAAAGGTTATCGTTGATATGATCCTATCTCCAAACATCTTCAAGTATTTCGTCATGTGGACATTTGGCTACACAAACCATTTACTAGTATATCTATGTTCTCCCCTTCCTCCTCTACCCACTCACTCATATTTACCGATCCCTCTATTGCTCTATTTTTTTATTCTTCTGCAGAGATTCCGAGCTCCTCAGACATTTCTTCCACTTCTGCACCCAATCCAGTTGATGTGTTTAATGGACCATCTGCAGCACCACCCATTCCTCAGTCTTCTCAACTCCTTAAATCTCGTCGTTCTAGTCGGGAAAGTGTTTCTCCTACTCATCTTTGTGATTATCACTGTTTCTCTATCCTTGCCACCCTCCACGAATCTCACAATTATCGTGAGGCTCGTATTAACCCTCTTTAGCAACAAGCTATGTCAGATGAATTGAATGCTCTTGGACTTGCCTTCTGGTAAAGCTGCAGTGGGATGCAAGTGGATTTATAAAATCAAAACTTGGGTAGATAGATTAGTTGAACGCTAAAAGGATCGACTTGTTGCAAAGGGGTTCACCCAGGAGTATGGGATTGAGTATGATGAGACTATTGCTCCTGTTGCTAGACTTACCTCTGTCAGATTTTTACTTGCAGTTGTTGTTGTCCGACATTGGGAGATTTTTCAAATGGATGTTAAAAGGGCATTCCTTAATGGGGATCTTACTTAAGAAGTTTACATGTAGCCTCCACCTGGCTATGAGCATCTTCCACATAAATTTTTTTCATCTTCGTCACACACTTTATGGGCTCAAACAAGCTCATCGAGCTTGGTTTGAAAAATTTCAGTCAGTGGTTTATCAACAAGGCTTTGTTTCTAGCCCATATGATTTTGCACTCTTTTTTCGCACTACTAGGACAGGTACTATCCTTCTTTTTCTCTATGTAGATGATATGATTATTACTGGTGATGATATTGCTAGTATTCGAGATCTTCAAACTTTTCTTAGTCAAAAATTTGAGATGAACATCTTAACTACTTCCTTAGACTTGAAGTTACTTCGAGTCAGGATGGTTATTATCTCACTTAAGCCAAATATGCCTCTGATTTATTTACCAAAACTGGGTTGGCAGATAACAAGATAGCCACTAGTCTATTTGAGTATAATACTAAGCTTCTAGTCACTGACGATTCTCCACTTGCAAATGCAACATTTTATCGACAGTTAGTTGGCAATCTCATTTATCTTACTGTCACCAGGCCTGACATTTCATATGCTGTTCATCTGGTCAGTCAATTTATGAGCTCGCCTCGATCTACCCATTTTGCTGCGGTTCTTTGAGTTTTACGCTACATCAAGGGTACTCTGTTTCATGGTCTGCACTTCTCATCCCACTCCTCTCTGGAGCTCTAGGCCTATTCTGATGCAGATTGGGCTGATAATCCTACTGATCATTACTCCACCACTGGTTATTGTTTCTTATTTGGTACTTCTTTGATTTCATACCACAGTAAGAAACAATTCGTTGTTGCCCATTCTAGCACTGAGGCTGAGTATCGCGCCCTTACTGATATGATATTTGAACTTTTGTGGTTACGCTGGCTTCTAAAAGGTATGGGTGTTCTTCAATCAATAAGTTCTCATCTTCACTGTGATAATCATAGTGCCATCTCAATTGTGCACAATGATGTGTTTCACGAGCATACCAAATATATTGAGATTGATTGTCAGTTCATATGCAACCATCTTCAGCATGGTGTCCTCCAATTACACTTAGTTTCTTCTTAAGATAATCTTGCAGACATTTTTACTTAATCACATCCACCTGGTCGGTTTGGTGATCTTATTTCCAAACTCTAGTTGACTTCACCACCAAGAGTTTGAGGGGGGATGTTAGTGTATATATTTGTATCTTCGAATATGCTTAGAATATTAGATCATATCCTTAATTTTTTGTAATTATGCTAAGTTAGAATCTTTCCTTTTTATTGTATTTTTGTATTTGCTTTGGTCATATTCAACTATATATAGGCCTCATTTGTGTAGTTGGATACACATAGAAATATATATTTCTATGATACTCTGGAATTCTTTCTGTTTCAACAATATCTATACTCAAACCTCATGACCTCCAGCTTTTATGTGAGAGGTTTGCTACTTACCACAACTCAACAACTGTCATTACCAAGAATATGTATTTTATTTTGCTTGTTACATCGAACTTCATATTGCATATTTTTTAGTCAAGTACTATTTCATATTTCTTGAATGAGAAGTGTTACAGCTATAAAGGGATTACACAAAAGTAATCATAAAAACTAACGTGGCTTCATGTGATCCGTCAAATCTGATTTATAATAAAAATAACTTTGCAATCTAACAAACCACATCAAACCACAATAGTTTGTGAGATTATTTTTATGTGATAACTTTGTGGCTAAAGTATTTCTCTTCTTGAATTGAATCCCCAAATACAGCTGATCAATCATCTCTGACCACTAGCAATTCTCTTTGTATTTCCCTAATTATCAAATTGATCTGTCCCTCAAATTAATGTGCATTTCTTAAGGGGGATATATAGCTATAATCCTAACTTGTACAGTCTTCTGGCCTATATATATGTTAATAAAAACAAGTAAATATATTGGATTCATACTAGCATATAGCCATATACTACTAAGATGGGCTAACATGGTTTATTTTGGAAACATATTATAGGTATGTAACTGGTAGATACTTTGAGAAATTAAAAAAGAAAAAAAGTTAAAAATGAAAATTGTTGATAAAGGGCTGGTTCTGCTATGGCTAGGTTAATTGTTTAGTGGCAGCAAGAATAACTGACCCATCAAAATTAACCAATCTTGAATTGAAGCTGGGTAATAACTCAATTCAATTCATGAATCCTTCAACTCATTCACCCTTAAGTGTAGATCATGAGCTAAATTCAAGTTACAAAACCCATAGACAAATGACACATAGGCAACCAAAACCAAATTCAAGTTACAAAACCTAGAAAACCAAGATATTACAAAGCTACCAATTACTGGCATATCTGCTTATAGAAAACAATGTCAACAAATGAACTCAAGAAAACCAAAAATTTATGGCCAACCAAAAAGTCAATGGGGGGAAATGTGCTCATCAACCATAGAAGATGACGAGAAATCGGGACCTTCTGGCCGATTTGACGATAGAATTCACGTGGGTGGCAAAAGAGAGCGGCGGGATCTGAGAGAGACGTGGGTGGCGGAGGAAAATAGCCGATCGGCAGGCAAAGAAACAAGCGAGAGAAGTGAGAGACCCACAAACGGCGAAAATGGGGAGACAAATGGGAAAATGGATCTAGGAGAAATAGAACATTCCGTCGTCGTCTTCTTCATTTTGGTTTTTTGGAGTGCACAACTTTGTCCGCAAAATGGACTATATGTCACGGGACGGTTATGTAAATAATCCTAGATCAAAATATTTTGCCATTAAGTTTTGATTATATTTGTATTGATATTTATATCTTGATTATATTTCCTTATTTACTATAGACCCTATTTAATTATAAATAAGCATTTTCTATACATTGAACATACACACTTGAATATAAAATTTTTTTTCAAATATAGTTTTCTGCATTGCATCAAAGAATACTCGATCCTGGTACCTCTCATAGAATCGTTTGTGCCATGCTCCATATTACTGTTAGTAGGGGTGTTCCTTCACTTTGCTAATTACTTTGCACACCCCATCCAGTTTGACATTATTTTAGCACTTGACAGTTGTGATTTTTTACACTCAACTTCTGATTTTGTTTTTATCCTAGACCATCAACCGACTATACAAATTGTCGTCGTCAGCGTTTTTGTGCAAAAGTCACCACAGGCCTATAGCTCACACACCCCATGCGCCTCCCATATTATTTTGCTTCCTGCCTGTTGGTGATGATGTCTTTTTCTATTTTGCCACTTTAACTCAAAAAAACTTG
The DNA here is from genome assembly GCA_003123785.1 of Pterocarya stenoptera. Lineage (NCBI taxonomy): Eukaryota > Viridiplantae > Streptophyta > Magnoliopsida > Fagales > Juglandaceae > Pterocarya > Pterocarya stenoptera. The sequence continues at coordinate 50,808 of QEOT01005438.1, forward strand.
ATTGATTATTGTTTCCCAACCTTTAGGAAGAGATAATTTTTGCTATATTGCATACTTTAATTTCTATCTTATTTTGGTCATGAGAAACTATATTATCAAGTCGATGTGTATAGCACACTTAAATAGAAATATTTATATAACATAATTTGATTTGAAAAATAAATTTTAATTTTTTATCTTACAAATCAAATTTTACTATTTAAGATGATGTACTCTATATAGGGGTGTTATCCATTATACGGTGTGGGATAACCCCATCCCCGCCCCCTGCTCCGGATGGGTCAAGGGTGAGGTTTTCACCCCCCCTCACATCCCAGGGGCGGGGTGGACTCTCAATTCGCTCTCTCTCCTGCCCACTTCAATAATGGATTACAGTCCACTAGACTCAAAAATTATTCTTGAATTCAAAAGTAATCAAAAACACATTTTAAAACCCGAATTATAAATTTAAATTTGTAAATATAACTATAATTTAAAAAATATGTAGTTTTTAAATTTGCTAGTGCATATTTTCTGTAAGTTGTAGTGTAGTATGGTGGCCCTATTATAAGTTATCTTCGCAATACAAGTCTCACACTTAAGCAATGTGAGATTCTTGTATTACCTTGGCAATCTATAAAAGGGTCACTCTACTACACTACAACTTACACAAAATATTAAGTAAAAGTTCTACTTAATACATATTACTATATTTATATATAGTACAAATAATAAATATTTATAAATATGTATATTATAAATATAATAAAATATATAAGTGCGGGGCAGGGTTGGGCTCTGCTCGCCCTCGCTAGTGGGCCAGATGCAGGGCAAGGCAGTGGGATGCGGGATCCCGCTGCCCACCCCTAAGTCCTAACTCTATATACCGATTTAAAAATAGAATAAACATAATAGGTATTTCTTTCATAATTAGTACAATATAACCCCTTGTCAAAAAAAAAAAAAAAATTACAATATACCCCAAATTTTTACAAGAGTTTTTGTACATGATCTTCTCTACCAAAAGTATAGAGAGACGTTTATGAGTGTACAAAAAAAAAAAAAAAAATTGGAATACGGTTGAACAAGACCAAACTGGTAGGTTTGGTCCGGCTCGTAATCGGTTCGGTGCAGTACCAGTTCTTAAAAATCAAAATCGATCCTAAATTGGTGCGATACCGATTTTCATATTTTGAAAACTAGTTAAAATATAATTGGACCAGTATATATTTTTAATTTTTTATATTATATTATATATATTATATGCTAAGTTGCTAATTAATATAGTATGAAATTCTAATCTTATTATTCTAGTCTATTAATCTTATAATGTAAAATTATTTTAACATTTAATCTAAGTTAGATACTACTTATACCACTATAATTAGACACTAATTATTCTATTTTAATCTTATTATTCAAGTTTAATCTCACTAATAAGTTAAACACTACCTATACTTAGGGATTTAAATCGGTTCGGTCTCATCCAGTCCCATCCGGGGGGAATGATGGACTAAAACTTTTGGTCCATCATTTTCTCTGACTGGACCGGATCGATCACCCCTAGTGGAACAAACCGGACCGGTGGCTATCGGTCCAGTCAGATCGGCCTAGTTATTTTGTTTATTTTGTTTCATCGTTTCTTTTTGCAAATAAATTAATAAAAAAATATTTAAATTATATAAATTAAAATTAAATGAATTATTAATATGAACTATGTACCTAACTTATTAACAAAATATTTAGCTATAATTATATTTATGATGTTGATATTTATTACTTACTAATTTAGACTTTACTCTTTAGCATACATAATTATTAATAATATCCTATATTTTATATATGGTTAATGAATATCAAATAATTTCATTGTACATAGATTATTTATGCTTGCTTGTAACTTAGGTATTTAAAAATAATTACCTAATTACTTTAATTAAGTGTAAATAATAGAGTATGTATAAATGCATCTAGATGTGATGACATAAATTATCATATGATTTATGATATATTATTAATTAATAGCATATATTATTTAACATTTTATATGGTCAATAATAATATATTAGATGAAAAATATATAATTAACTTATACAATTATTATATAAATAATATATTATATATAAAAAAATATTTTTAAAAAAAATAAATATAACTCGATTGGTTTCAGTCCAGTCCTGTCCAAAAATTACAGACCCCGAGACGGGACCGAAATCCATTGTTGCCCCATTGGTCCCACAAATGGAGGACCAAAACCGACCAAACCAATTTTCGGTCCACTTCGGACTGAAAAGTTTACACCCATACTTATACTATATTAATATAATTGAATATCAATGAATTAGTAATTATTAAAAATAAATATAAAATTCTAAAAATTAAGTTTATTTAAAAAAAAATTATAATATTAAATTTATGTAGTGTCCCAAGTATAACAATAAATTGAAAAATCGGATCGGAAGAGATCAAAACTGAAATAATTGAAAGTTCTAATTTCGATGATAAATTAATTTTTATTAATTCTTAAATTTATAAATCGATATATATCTAAAATTTATCTAAATCAGACTTAACCGGATCGATTACTTCTCTAATTTCGTTGCTTAAAAAACCTAAAGAGTTATGAAAGAAATTTACAACCCTTTAGCAAAAAAAAAAAAGTAGCCGATAAATTGTCTCGACGCTTTATTAGTGGCAAACTCTGCTAGTCAATCCCTTTCTCTCTCTCTCTCTCTCCCACCTTCTCCCACGTACGCTGCAAATTCTCTCTCGCTCTCTCGCCCGCTTCGAGATACTTCGTTTCTCTTCCCAGTCTCCACAGTATGGTGCTCGAGGTCATTGTCACCGATTGCTTTCTTTTTCTGTTCTTCTTCCTCAAACCATAATCTCAATCTCAATCCCTCACCTTTGACATACTGATTTCCTTTTCTTTTTCGTATGTTAGGGTTTTCTTTTCAATAGTTTACATTTGCATCTGCTTCTTTTTCTAATAGGCGACAATGATCTGCATCGACAACTCCGAGTGGATGCGAAATGGCGATTACGCTCCGTCGAGATTCCAAGCTCAAGCTGATGCTGTCAATCTCATTTGCGGAGCTAAAACACAGGTTTCTTAAGATTCTTCTTCTTCTTCTCGTTATCGTCATTGTTTTCCGCAATTCTTTGTTTGGTTGCTGAGAAAATCGGACAAAACGAAAAAAAGAAAACTCGAAACCTTGACTCATTCTCACTTTTATCTTACGCTTTTCACCTGCTGTAAGCAATATTTAGCGGTCATCATATTTGGCTTTTAGGTTAGAGTTCACTCTAAGTCTCATTCAATTTGGTAAACTTTTCCGCAGTGATAATTCGAATCCGTGTTTGAGAACCGTTAATGCTTGTGTTCTGGATGCTGTCTAGTATACAAGAAACGAAAAGAATGTGTTTTCCTTTTGCTTGTAGAACATGTTTCGGCTAATTTGGCGTGTATGCTTTTTTATGATTTAAATATTTGAATGGATGTGATGGGTGTGTTTACAGTCTAATCCGGAAAATACAGTGGGAATTCTCACAATGGCGGGAAAAGGAGTTCGTGTTTTGGTCACTCCTACCAGCGATCTCGGCAAGATTCTAGCCTGTATGCATGGTTAGTCTTTTTCTTCTTTTTTTATTGCTTGTTTGTTCAATCTTTATATTTACCAATTTCTCAAGTTATTCAATATTTGTGGTCAATAAGTTTGATATTTGCGATGATCATGTGGCATAGTTTCCAATTTCAAGAATTTGATATATCCCATGGTTTCCGGCATTAGTATCATTATGACGTAGCGGTGCTTTTTTATGGCCTTTTAAATAATGTGTTAGGTGACATAATTATATCTCAATGTAGGTCTAGAAATAGGTGGTGAGATGAACCTGGCTTCCGGGATTCAGGTGGCACAGTTGGCCCTTAAACACCGCCAAAATAAAAAACAGCAGCAACGAATTATTGTCTTTTGTGGAAGGTAGTCATGATTATGGCTCTTTATGTTTTCTGCATTTTAGTTTTTCCCTTCTTTTGTAACCATTATATAATGTGCTTTTCAGCCCTATCAAACATGAAAAAAAGTTGATCGAAATGATTGGGAGGAAGTTAAAAAAGAACAGTGTAGCACTTGATATTATCAATTTTGGTGAACAAGATGATGGGAAGATTGAGAAGCTGGAAGCACTTCTTGCTGCTGTGAACAATAATGATACTAGCCACATTGTCCATGTTCCTACTGGCTCTAGTGCTCTTTCTGATGTACTTATAAAGTTGGTAGCTTTTATCTAATACCTATTTACAGGTTCAGAGTTTATATTTGATAATAATTCCTGCAATTTATATTACGCACTACGTTTCTCCTTTGGCAGTACACCCATCTTCACTGGAGATGGAGAAGGTGGAAGTGGTTTTGCTGCAGCAGCGGCGGCAGCAGCAGCTGGTGGTCTCTCTGGTTTTGACTTTGGTGTGGATCCCAACCTGGACCCTGAACTTGCCCTTGCTCTGAGAGTTTCAATGGAAGAAGAGAGGGCTAGACAGGAAGCAGCTGCTAAAAAGGCAGCAGAGGAAGGTGCTAAACAGGAAAAAGGAGAGGGCCAGCCATCTGGCACACAGGATGCAATGATGACGGAGCATGCTAATGTTGCAACGTCTGAAGTTGACAATAAGGCAAATGATTTAATGGTCGGCATCTATTTGATGTGATGCGTTGTGCTGAATTCATTTTTATTACTAACATATATTTCCTTTACCTATAAAAAAAAAAAATCATATTTCTTTTTCATTTTTATTGTGCTTTCCTTACTCCACCCTTCTTTGGTGTTCAGGAAAATAGGGAAGGTTTTAGGGGGTAGGGTGTTTGAAATCAATGAAGACTTATATCATCTCCTGCCTGTACATAACATGCAAGTGGGCATGAACCCATGACCTCTTATGTCAGGGTTACTTGGTAGCCACTAAATGCCGCTGTACCAATTGGAAATTTTCCATGCATAAAAGTTCTTGGTGTTGAGACGTGTATTGAACATGCACGTATGTCCATAAACATGTGCTGTAAAAAATTTAACCACTTTTTTTTAACTCAAATTGACAAGTTGAGTTAAGAGATCTCTTTAATGATTAATATAATGCATAGCTGGTATGGGAATGAGCATTTTCATTGTTCAGTAAATAAATGATTTTTTCTTCTTTCTTTCGTAAGAAAATTGTTCTCCTGTCTGTATAATATCCATAAAATATTTTCCTCTGATTACTATATCCTCCCATCGATTCTAAGGGTGTTTTTTATATCCTTTTGTTTGCTATCAACTAATTACAAACTAATCATTGAGTGAACTGACCTCATGTTTGCAACAGGATGATGAGAATGCTCTGCTACAGCAGGCCCTTGCAATGTCAATGGATGACCCTGACTCTGGCCATGAAACGCGAGACACTGATATGTCTGATGCAGCTGCAGATGATCCAGAGTTGGCACTAGGTCAGCCCTTATTCATGTGCTGAGCTTGTTTTGGTAATGCTTAACAATTCCCAATGAGTTTGTGATCAAGGATAAGGAATGCATTCTTAGAAACTTTGGAAGATTGGTGAATGGGAGTATCTCTTCTTTGTGGGTTGTCATTTTCATCTCATGTTGAGTGCCTAGGATGTGCATAACTTTTATCAATTTTTGTTTGGCCCCAACCATTTAATTGTGATTCATATTTGGAGAACCAAGAAACAATAACTGCTGAGACTGCTGTGAAAATTTCTCCTGTGGCAGCATATATAGATAGTTAGATCCCCCAAGCATACATCAACAATCATCAATGTCCAACTTATCATCTTTTTCCCTATATGTTTATTTAATTACGTGTCATTTGGTTGTTGCAGCTCTTCAATTGTCTGTGCAGGACGGTACAAAGGACTCATCAAGCCAGTCAGATATGAGCAAGTTGTTGGCTGACCAGTCTTTTGTGTCTTCCATTCTTGCATCAGTACGTTTGCTACAATTTACACTTGTTTTATTTCGGTTATTTCCTCTCCCCATTGGGGAGAACGAGGCATAAAATGATCTTCTCTGGTTCTCAATATTTTTCAATTTATGGTTTCTGCAGCTTCCAGGTGTTGATCCAAATGACCCATCTGTGAAAAATTTGCTTGATTCAATTCAAAGCCAGACTGAGGCGAGTGCATCAAACTTATCGGTAGGATAATTATATTAGAAAGTTAGTCACAAGCAGCATATGCTGAAGTTCTATTGACCAAGTATATGTTTATAGTTAAGTCCCCCCCAACCCCCCCCCCCCCCCTCCCTCTTCAGTAGCAGGTTTATTATTGTTTTTGATGTGCGACCTTATTATTGTAGCCCAGGACTTTATTCATTTGTTAGATGTATGTGGTTCATGAGCAAATGAGCATGGGCTCACTAATCTGTACAGTAGTCAATTGGTGCCAAATATGCTATAATTATTCAGAATAGTGCCTTTTCTGTCACTAGAAATTGACATCATTGAAATGGGCACCAGATGTGAAACCAGTCATAATAAATTAGCATATACTTCCTATTTAGTTTGTTACCGTGTCATTCTATTCTTTTCTAATAAGCTTTTCTACATTGAAAAGATAAAACGTAAAGTAATTTACTCCGAAGGTACATAGGGAAGCTCTAAGAAAAATGTGACAAAAAAAATAATAAAGAGGGAGGAATAGGTATTTGATACTTTTGAGTGCTATATCGGGATAGCAGTGTAATGATCCTCAATTTATTTTACCTTGTTTTCAAACCCCCAACCCCCTTCCCCCTAAAAAAATGGTTCTGATTATACCGTTAGTTTCTAATTATTTTATCGATGCTTTTATGTAGTCCCAGCAGAAAAATGAAGAAAAGGAGCCAAAGAAGGATGAAAAATGACGACTCTCTGGATTTTCTTCTCCAAGCAAGGTCTCTCTCTCTCTCTCTCTCACATTTTTGGGGATGAAAAATCGGCTATCATTTCCTTGAAGTTGTTCAGTTCATGATCTGTTGCTCATTCGTTTGATTGGAATCTTGGAGCTTTTAAGTAACAATTTGGGATGATTGGTCATCTTGCAGGCCGAAAGCTCTCAACTACTATGCCATAAGTCATCGTCGTAAGGTGCACATCGAGATCATAATGTGTTTTGAGAGGGCTTTAGAGAAGATGCACATTGTCATGGCAAAGAACGTGCGACATTGAAATGTATTTCGGCCAATGTTTCTTCAATATATTCCATTCTATTACCCAAAATTGAACCTGTCTCGCTGCGTTATTTCGGCCAATGTTTCAATATTTTTGGTGCTTTTTTCACGTAGATAGATATTCACGGAATGCGAAACAAGCCAAAACTTACGTTTTAGACAGACGAAACAATAAATACAATTTACGAGAATATAGTCGTAAATAATTTTTTTAATTATTGATTTATAATAAATGGCTGAATAATAGCTGTTATGATGTGATTTCTCACCGCACGTGAGAGATAGGTGTTTCGTACTGGATCAAATATTTATTATTTTGTTGCATTTTGGTCAATACTGGTCAGTTTTTAGAGTATCGGCTGAAATTTTGTATTTTTAGTGTATTTTTATTATTTTAACTCAAATTCTCACATCTAAAAATTATTTTTTAACTTGTTTTAATCCTCTTTTCTCAAGGATTGAAAATCAGATCCTTACTCTCCTTTTTGTGACAATTATAGAGTGTAACTGGTTCGGTTTTGAACAAAATTTAAGACTGAATTAGTATGTATTAGTTTTACATTTTTTGAAAATTGATTACGCACTAGTTACTCTTTTAAATTGATACTTTCTGTTTTATCGATTTCGATCCGATTTTTTGGTTTTAATAGGATTAGCATTAGGATATGAAATGTAATTAATATATTAATATTCATTAGTATACTAATGTATGCAAATTAGTTAAAGTGAAATGTAATTAATATACTAATGTATATTAGTATTACTAATGTATTATGTACTTATAAAAAGGAATATGTTGAGAATTTATTAGGCTATAAAATGTTATTAATATATATATATTATGTTTAAAGCATATGATCAAATAAATTTTCATGTTTAAGATTAAAATTTTATGTTATCAATTATAATAACATTACTTTATATATAATATTAAAAAAATTAATTTAAAATATATAATATAGTGAACGGGTCCAATCTTAAAAAGCATAAAACCGGAACCGGACCAGTACCAGCTAATTTTGGAACTAAGGGAATCGGTCCCGGACTGGACCGGTCTGGGCCAGTTTTTCAGTTTCTCAGTTAATTTTTACACCCCTAGTGGTGAAGATGAGTTATTGTTTTTTTTAATAGTTGAATTAAGAACTTAGAAGTATTATTGAATTTTATAAATATGTGTTTCAACTTTTTAAAACTTGCATTTATGTTATTTTAAAATATAATTTATATATATAATTAATTTATCTATATATAGACTATCTTGAAACGTTATCTGAAACGATATCGGTATTGAAATATTTCGTTTTAATAACTTAACCGATACAGAATTCAAAACTTTGGTTTAAAAGCGAGTTTTTTTCCCGAAGCACTGCAATGGTTTGCTAAACATTGGAGGATTGTTTGAAGGGTGAAAAAATTATTTTCACACTACTTCATGGGAAGGAGCCAGAAGCTCATTGCGCAAAGATGCTCTAATGCCTACGGTCGATACACGACACTTGTGGAGTATGGAAACAGTGGTAGACGTAACTTCATTTTCATCCTGGAAGTGATGGACGGTATGGGATGGAAGAAGATGGCAAGTGGGTTGAGAGAGGTGGTCGTAATAGAGGTTGGTCGATTATGGGGCCAATGGCAGTGGTGAACCATCCGAATCACGTTCATATAAGGGTCTCCTCGAACAGCCGATAGCCACGGTGCCAGTACGAGTGCAAAAAAGGGGTGGAGGGCATGGAGTGGTGGCGGCCTAGGGAGGAGCTACAGCAAGCCACAAACTCGGCTATGGCCATGGGGAGGAACATCGTACTGCTGGCACAGCAGGTGATCGGTGGCAAGGAGGTGATGGAAGGCCTACTGCCGGTTTGGCAGAGAATGGTGTGCACAATAGACTACTGGAAATGAAGACAACTGTGGTAGTTGCAGGAGAGAGTGGATTGCCACATACGGTATGTTGAGTAGAAGAAGGAAATGGGCTTGGGCCTTGAAGTGGAAAGTGTTTTGGGCAAGTCACTTAATAGCTGAGGCTTGATTTTGATAGATGGGCTAGAGCTCGTACTGGCAGATAAGGCTGGCTACTCCAACAGGCCTCACACTGTGGGCCTGGACACAGGCAAGGCTAAGGCTCTGCTGGGTTTTAAACTTACAACCCAGCCCACATGGAGGATCAAAGACGGTGGCGTAGCTTCAGAGCCCTCCAGGGCCTGCACAGAGTTGCTAGATGCAGCGACCCTCTTGGTGGCTTGCCGGAGTTGGTCCGTCTAGCAAGATTAGTCGCATTATGGTCAAGAAGACTGCTAAGGTTGCTAGAAGTGAACTTTCTCTGTGGTTTATCGCCGTAAATGGGTTGTCACAGGTCTATGGAGGTTCTTCGCAACCTGCAGTACATTGTGGTAGTCCCTCTGAAGGCGTGGGGACGCTCATGTAGGATGAGTCTGTTAAGAACTTGCTAATTCTTTCCTTATCTGCGGAATGGTTGCATGCAGGATGATGAATGGATGAACATGCAGGTCGTGTGTCAGCATAAATGGATGAGCACCAACTGTTTGATAAAAGGCAGTAGAGTCAAACCATTCATTGATAGAGATCCTTCTTCGAGGGACCAACATCCATACAAACAATTACTTTTCAACTACAAAATATTCCCAAAGATCCCTCTCAACGTGCTCTCTGCTCTCTCTTATACCCAGTATGCAACGGAAAGCATCTCCCATATCAGAAAGGGAGATAATGATAAAGTAACAATGAAAACAACAATACTAAAATGACATACCTAACCAAAATGCATAGTTTCAACTAAAATAGACATCTAACATTCTTCTTCTCCTCAGCTTCAAACGACAACGTATCCCTTTAATCCATATGATGTCGTCTCTTCAACAGCAGCTCCATACGAACCAACCTTCAACACTTCGATCCACACACTTCAGCATTTCACTTCCGTAAGGCTACTTCAGTTTATCTTCACATTTTAGATCTAGGTTTTTCCCTGACCTTTGCCAGTACCATGACAAGATCCCTTCCTTCAAAGCACCTTGCCCACAAGGTGTGGGTAAAGGGCTTGAAGCCTCCACAGAAGTTCCCAATTGTCTTTTTCCTTCAGTAGACCCATCCATTTCACTAAGACCTTAGTCACCGCCTTATCCCCTTGTTTCTTCACGCGCCTCTCAATAATTTCTTCGAGTTCAGGCTGCACTTCTCCCATGGAATTCGTTGGAGGTAGCGTAGGTAGAGCTTGGACCTGTACTCCCAAATGTTTCTTCAAACACGACACATGAATAGTGGGATGAATCTACAAGGACTCCGGCAGCTTCAAACGGTAAACCACTTTACCAATTTTTTCTTCTATTAGAAAAGGCCCATAAAATCTTGGGGCTAATTTCATGTTGTGCCTTAATGCTAGAGTTTTCTATCGGTAGGGTTGAAGTCTAAGATACACCCACTCACCCTTTTCGAATTCCCTATCAGTTCTTAGTTTATTTGCATAGAACTTCGTGCAGTGTTAGGCCTCTGTTAAATTGCTCTTTAATAGATTGATGATCTACTCTCTATTGCGTAGCAACTGATCTGCTGTGTCATTAGCACTAGTGCCCGGTACATAGGATAGTAAGGTTGGGGGTGGATAATCATACACTGCCTCAAAGGATGTTAATTTAGTGGCTGTGTGGTAAGTTGTGTTATACCACCACTAGGCCATAGCGAGCCACTATGACCAAACCTTTGGTTTCACCCCTGTATAACAACGTCGGTAGCCTTCGATACACTTGTTTACAGCTTCAATCTGGCCATCAGTTTGGGGATGGTAGGCTGAACTGTAGTCAAGGTCAGTCCCTTGAGTTTGAAAGAGGGCCTTCCAAAAGGAACTCAAAAAAATGGGATCCCGATCCGACATCATAGATTTAGGAAATCCATGAAGTTTAAAGACATATTTAATGAATTCTTCTGCCACTACCTGCACCGTGTAAGGGTGTGCCAATGCCTTGAAATGGGCATACTTCGTGAAGCGGTCCACCATCATAAAAATCACACTTAACCCCTTGGACTTAGGTAGGCTCTCAATAAAATCCATTGATATGTCTGACCAAGGTCTTTTAGGAATGAGTAGTGGCTGTTACAACCCCGCGGGATGCAAGGTCTCATACTTCATCCTTTGGCATAGATCACACTCCCGTGGCTGTAACAACCCCGCCGGATGCAAGGTCTCATACTTCATCCTTTGGCATAGATCACACTCCCTTACTAATGTTTTGATATCTCTTTTCATACCCTTGCAGTAAAAATCCCTTTTTGCCCTTTGGTAAGTTTTTTGATAACCCAAATGGCCTGCTTGAGGACTATGTTGTACATAATGTAAAATTTTGGTCTTGAATTCAGAATCTGAGCTCAGAAATATCCTTCCTTTTTTAATGATCAAACCTTGCTGCAATGTAAACCCCTTAGGGCAATTTAAATTAGACTTCAACTTTTTCAGCAACTCAACCATCTTGGGGGACTCTTGGTAACTTTGTTTTAGTTCTTCACTCCAAAGGGGTATAGGAAATGAGATCATAACCAAGCAACCAGCCTCTTGTAATTCCTCCTCCCTCATGAAAAGGGCATCTGCCACTTTATTTTCTTTACCCATTTTTATAGTCAATAACAAAATCATACCCCACTAGCTTGGTAATCCACTTTTGTTGGGCCCCAGTTCCTACCTGCTGTTTTAACAAGAACTTCAGTGCTTGTTGGTCAGTTTTAATGATAAAAGGCTGCCCAATGAGGTACGACATCCACTTTTGTACAGCCTTCACAAGAGCCAATAATTCCTTTTCATATGTCGATAGTAGCAAGGCCTTGCCTTTAAGAGCCTAACTTAAGAAGTAAATAGGCTGCCCAGACTGCATTAACACTGCCCCTATTCTCTTCCCGCTAGCATCACACTCAATCTCAAATGGCTTGTTAAAATCAAGAAGTTTTACGACCGATGGGTGGGAAACAGCTTGCTTTAAGGCTATAAAAGCCTTGCTGGCCTCCATGTTCCAAGAAAAAGAGTTTTTCTTGAGTAATGAGGTGAGTGGAGCTGCGATAAGACCATAATTCCGGATGAATTTCCAATAATATCCCGTAATCCCTAGGAATCCTCGTAAGGCCTTCACATTCTTGGACTCTGGCCACTCTACCATAGAGACAATTTTAGAAGGATCAGCCATTACCCTCTTATCATTAATAATGTGGCCCAAATAGTCCACTTCATCAACCGCAAACTGACACTTAGATTTTTTTGCATACAGGCAGTGCTATTTTAGCATGTTTAACACTTTTGTTAGGTGACCCACATGTTCCTCCCGATATTTATTGTATCCCAAAATGTCATCAAAGAATACCAGCACAAATTTCCTCAAAAAAGGTTTAAAAACATCATTCATTAACTCTTGGAAACCACCAACACCATGAACTTCCTCCTCCACCTTGTATTCGTGAAGCCAACCTTGAAATGGAGAACCATGACCCGAGAAGACTCAACAACAGAGGGGTCAAGCTTGACTTCCCTCATTTCTAAGGAGTTAATCCCACAGCATGGCTTTTTAAAGCCAACCACTACTTCGAGTTCCACCAAACGCCACTACCTCAACGATTATTGATGGCCTCTTACCATATGGAAGGAGATGCCCTGGTATGGTTTCAAAATATTGTAGATGGAGGGTTATGCAATGATTGGGAAGCTTTTTCCAGAGCATTACTAATGTGTTTTGGACCCACAGCCTACGATGATCCAATGGAGGCGTTGACAAGGTTGAAACAATCCAATATTGTGGCGTCTTACATGAACAAATTTGAAGGGTTGGCCAACTGCTTACGAGGTCTCTCTGATTCTCACAAACTGAGCAGCTTCCTCAGTGGCCTAAAAGATGAAATTCGCATCCCAGTCCGTATGTTATACCTTGTGAATTTAAATGCAGCATATGGGTTAGCAAAGATGCAAGAGAAATACCTTCCAAGCATAAGAAAAGTCACTAAATCTACTAGGGAAAGAACCATGAGAGGGGAAAATTATTCTACTAGTTCCTATTCTAGTGACTATTCCAACAAATGGAGGAAACCTATGGGGGGCCCTAAACCAATTTCTTCCAAGCAAATGAACGAAAAACGACGCAAGGGCTTATGTTTTAATTGCGATGAGAAGTGGAATCCTTTACATACTTGTAAAACTCCTTGTATTTATCTCTTGGATGTGGTTGGAGTGTTGGTGAGGCCAAAAGAAGTCACCAAAAACTAGTAAGTCATCATGGATACAGAAAGCTGTTTTAGGAATATCACTAGGCACTACTCTCATTTGATAGTAGCCCGATCTTAAATCGAGTTTGGAAAAAATTACCGAGCCAAAGAGTTAATCTAGCAACTCATCTATAATGGGAATAAGAAACTTTGCCTTTACCGTTTCCCTATTAAGTGCCCTATAGTCCACGCAAAGCCTCCAACTTCCATCGGCTTTATGAACCAGCCAAACAGGGGATTGAAAAGGGCTAGAACTAGGCCCAATCACTCATGATTTCAATAACTCAGCCACAATCTTTTCAATTTCAATTTTTTGGTAATAAGGGTATCAGTAGGGTCTATTTGTTATGGGTTGAGTTCCCTCGTTAAGGACTATTTGATGGTCATGAGTACGACGTGGTGGTAACCCTTGGAGTTCATTGAATATTGTTTTAAACTCCTCTAACAGTTCAGAAAATTGCCCTTCCACCAATTAATAATTCCCTTTAATTCCCCCTCACATACAATCTGTAAAAGAATGCCCTTCCCTTCAGCCATAGTTGCATTCAATAACTTTTAGCCATCCTCGACAACCGAGGGATTTAACTTCAATCCCTTGAACTCAATGATTTTACCGTCGCACCCAAAGGTCATTAGGAATTTTGAAAAACTCCAAGTTATGGGGCCCAAGGTCTCTAGCCATTGGACTCTAAACACAATGTCACACCCCGCTAGATCCAATAAATGAAGAGAAGGGTTTAACAAGTTACCTTGCACCTTTAACTGGGTTGTCCTGCAGATTCCCTCGCTGCTAAGGCCTTGGCCATTTGCCACTCTAACTTTCAAGTTCACTGAATAATCAACAGGTAACTACAATTTTGCTGCCAAGGCTGAGTCTATAAAATTATGGGAGCTACCTGAGTCCACTAGTATCACCACTTGTTCACCACAAAGATTTGCCAGTAAACACATTGCTCTCATCATGGGAGTGCCTGCTATAGCAGCCAAGGAAATTTCCAGCTCTTCCTTGCTGCTGGTTGGTGTTTCCAACACTAGTTTTTCCTCTATTACCACCACTGGCAACTCTTCTTCCTCATCACAAAATTCCTCATTCACATCCAAGAGATAAATACGAGGAGTTTTACAAGTGTGTAAAGGATTCCACTTCTCATCGCAATTAAAACATAAGCCCTTGAGTCATTTTTCCTTCATTTGCTCGAAAGAAATTGGTTTAGCGCCCCCATGAGTTTCCTCCATTTGTTGGAATAGTCACTAGAATAGGAACTAGTAGAATAATTTCCCCCTCCGGTGGTTCTTTCCCCAGTAGATTTAGTGACTTTTCTTATATTTGGAAGGTATTCCTCTTGCATTTTTGCTAACTCATATGCTGCATTTAAATTCACAGGGTATAACATTCGAACTGGGATGCGAATTTCATCTTTTAGACCGCTAAGGAAGAAGCTCAGTTTGTGAGAATCAGAGAGACCTCGTAGGCAGTTGGCCAACCCTTTAAATTGGTTCATGTAAGACGCCACAGTATTGGATTGTTTTAACCTTGTCAAAACCTCCATTGGATCATCGTAGGTTGTGGGTCCAAAACGCATTAGTAATTCTCTGGAAAAAGCTTCCCAATCACGGCATAACCCTCAATCTACAAAATTTTGGAACTATACCAGGGCATCTCCTTCCATATGGTAGGAGGCCATCAATAATCGTTGAGGTAGTGGTGTTTGGTAGGACTTGAAGTAGCGGTTGGCTTTGAAAAGCCATGTTACGGGATTAACTCCTTGGAAATGAGGGAAGTCAAGCTTGACCCCTCTATTGTTGAATCTTCTTGAGTCATGGTTCTCCATTTCAAGGTTGGCTTCATGATTACAAGGTGGAGGAGGAGGTTCATGGTGTTGGCAGTTTACAAGGGTCTGTAACATATCTTTCATGTCTTGTACATTAGTTTTGAGCTCCCTGATATCTGCTTAACTGTAATAAGTTCCTGATGGTGTTGTTCTACTTGAGTTTGTAAGGCATCTAGGTGTTGGTGTTTGGATCTGGTATTCTCGACCATGGTAGTGATGGGGTCTTTGTGGGTCTGTTTAGGACTATTTGGGTGGTAATGGGATGGATCTGTTTGGCTGGGATTGGATTTGGTTGGTAGGAACGCCTGTCTCTTGATACCAATGTTAAGAACTTGCTAATTCTTTCCTTATCTGTGGAATGGTTGTATGCAGGATGATGAATGGATGAACATGCAGGTTGTGTGTGAGCATAAATGGATGAGCACCAACTGTTCGATGAAAGGCAGTAAATTCAAACCATTCATTGATAGAGATCCTTCGAGAGAGAAGACCAACCTCCATACAAACAATTACTTTCAACTACAGAATATTCCCAAGGATCCCTCTCAACGTGCTCTCTGCTCTCTCTTATACCCAGTATGCAACGGAAAGCGTCTCCCATAACAGAAAGGGAGATAACAACAATACTAAAATGTCGGACTTAACCAAAAGCAATGGAAAGCATCTCCCATAACAGAAAGTGAGATAATGATAAAATAACAATGAAAACAACAATACTAAAATGACAGGCCTAACCGAAACGCATAGTTTCAACTAAAATAGACATCCATCATTCTTCTTTTTCTCAGCTTCAAACGACAATGTATCCCTTTAATCCATATGACGTCGTCTCTTCAACAGCAGCCCCATACGAACCAACCTTCAACACTTCGATCCACACACTTCAGAATCTCACTTCCGTAAGACTACTTCAGTTTATCTTCACATTTTAGATCTAGGTTTTTCCCTTGCCATTGCTAGCACCATGACAAAGTCCGAAGAGGACTCTGCATGTGTTCCTTCCACTTTTGAGAATGCCCTAAAGGATGTGAATGAGGAGTCTATGAAGGTGTATGATCTGCAGTTGGTGTGTAGGGAGTCAGAGGAAGATGTTGCCTATTCTCACTCTCAGTCAGATTGGGTTATCCAAAAAGTGAAGGAAATACAGGAATGCATATGAATTTCATGTGAGGGTTTTGAAGACTAATTTAAAGCCCTCCTCATTGCTATGCAATTAGGCAAGCCTCTCTTGGCTAGTTCTTATGCCAAAAAAGAAAGGGAGTTAAGGAGACTAGCTTGCTTTATTAATTATGATATTTGGGAAGGCAGTGCAAGTAAAGGAAGGAGTAAGGTTATGGCAAATATCTGCAATCCATGAAACCAAATATTTTATCTTGGAATGTAAGGGGTCTGAATGATCCATGCAAGTGCATCCATGTTAAAAATATATTAAGGAATTGGAAGGCTTATATCATTTGTATTCTAAGAGACCAAGCTGAAGTTCATAGATAGAAATATTGTTAGAAGTTTGTGGAGATGTTTTATATGGGTTGGCCTATCTTATAAGAGCATCGGGAGGTATTCTTTTGTCGTGGGATATGCGAGTCATTAATCTAATCGAGGAGTATGTCGGGGAATATCTGGTGGCTTGTTCCTTTAAAAATATTGACGATGGCTACAAGCGGTCTATCACTGGTGTATATGGTCCTAATGTGGATAGCAATAGAAGGTTCCTTTGGGAATAGATTACTAGCATGTGTAGTTGGTGGGATTGGTTATGGTGTATTAAGGGGATTTTAATATAACTCGTTTTCCGAGTGAGAGGTTGGGGGATTCTTGTATTAGTTTGGGTATGGTAGAATTTTCTGATCTTATCTTTGAATTGGACTTAGTCGATTAACCTTTGGCAGGGGGAATTTCACATGGTCCAATGGGAGGGACTGGTCAAGATTTGACAGATTCATTGTATCTTCGTCGTGGGAGGCCCATTTTTATGATTTCTGTCAAAAGAGACTTCCAGGGCTATGTTTGGACTATTTTCCTGTTTTCCTTGACTGTGGGGTCTCCATGAGGGAGGTAGATATTTTAAATTTGAAAATATGTAGTTGAAACCTGATGATTTTGTAGAGAAAGTGAGAGTGTGGTGGTCCTCTTAATTTTTCTGGTACACCTAGCTTTGTGTTGGTTGGAAAGCTTAAAGCTTTGAAGAAAGATCTGAGATTGTGGAATGATGAAAAATTTGGGAAAATTGATGATCAAAGGAAGATTATTTTTTAAGAACTTTCATGCTTTGCTAAGTAGACTGTTGGGCTCTCGTAGATGAGGAGAAGGCAAGGAAGATTGTTGTTGTGGCTGATTTGGAAAAACTTACTCTCATAGAAGAATCTTGTGGTGACAAAAATCCTAGGCTCTTTGGCTGAAGGAAAGGGATATGTGTACCAGTTTTTTTCATAGAGTGGCCAACTCTCATAGAAGATTTAATCCTATTGATGTGCTGCATTCGAAACGAAATGTTATTTCGGACATATATGAAATTAAGAATCACATAGTGCTGTCTTTTGATAATCTCCTCACGAAGCAATTCTCTTGGAGGCCTAAGGTTGATGGGTTGGCTTTTTACACGAATAATCGATCGTCTGCTAACTGGTTAGAGAGGAAGTTTGAAGAGGAAGATGTGTTTAAGGTGCTGAAAGGAATGGATAGGGATAAAGCACTCAGCCAAATGGATTTTCAATGGTTTTTTTTTCAGGTCTGTTGGGATATTATCAAGGAGGATGTTATGAAGGTTTTTGTTGAATTTCACTCACATATGAAATTCAAGAAAAGCCTTAATACAACATTCATCACACTTATTCTGAAGAAGGTCGAGTCTGTGGAGGTGAAAGACTATCATTCCTATAAGTCTTGTGAGTGGAATGTATAAGATTATATCCAAGGTCCTACCCAATCGTATGAGCATGGTCATGGAAAATAATGTTTCAAAGCCACAAAATGCATTTGTTAAGGGGAAATAGATCTTGAATTCGATTCTTATTGCTAATAAATGTTTGGATAGTAGAATTAGATCTAGTTTTCTAGGTATCCTTTGCAAACTAGATATGAAGAAGGCTTTTGATCATGTTAATTGGGACTTGGTTTATATTCTTGGCAGATTTGGTTTTGGGGTGAGGTGGTGCAACTAGATGAAGTATTGTTTCACTACTACTAGATTATCGGTGCTGATTAATGGCACTCCTGAGGGTTTCTTTAATAGCATCTATCTCATTTCCTTTGTCTTAGTTATAGATGTATTGAGCAGAATATTGGAGGTGGCGATTATGCTCAAAGAATAATGCAGTAATTGTAGCACAGTTTTGGGGTGTCGATTCCACAGAAAGACAAACTAAAAGAATAGTAGATGGAACAAAAAAACTAAAGAAAAATATTAAATGATGAATGAAAAACAAGGATTAATTTTAAATGCAAATTAAAGTGAAGCAAAGTGATTAACGGAAAAAAAAATACTCCAATTTGACGAATAGTAAAGCGTCGGGAATCCCTTACACAAATATGGTATTTTAATTATTCTTAATTCATTGAATAACTCAATTGGGAACTTAATTCTCAAAATTCTCAATCGGAAGATATAGATTTATAAATCAAGATTAAACCAAATGTAACCCTTTGAAAAATCATTCACTACTTTTAAAATACGTAAATTATTACCACTATTGAGAAAATCCAACGACGACAATATACGTGGGAGCGATATTGCAACAAAAAATTAAATCAATATAGATAAATAATTGACCCAAACATAATCAAAGAACTAATCCATTCAATAGAAAAAGCATGACTGAATGTATAAATAGAATAAATTCTATGATTATTAGGAGAAGAAAAACATCAACAATTAATTGAAAATGATAAAAGAGTTTTAGTAATTGAAATTAAATACATAAATTAAAAATACCCTCTAATGTGCAAGTTTATCCCTAACTCTACTTGAAAATTTAGTTACCCATAAATATAATGGACAATAAAAATCTCACGAGAAAAATCGAGCAAACGACGGCCATCCAATTTTAATTTTTGAGATCTGTGTTGTGCGTTTGCTTCCCTTCAGTCTGGTTCTTTCCAGTAGGTCAAGACCCTAAAAAACTCCCCCAGGTGTTGCGTTCAACTTCCCCTTCAAAATCTCCAGTTTGCGTGTTGCGTCTCACACTTGGCCCAGCGTACGTCTCATGTACAAGACCATTAGCTTGAAACTTTTTACCAAGTCAAACTTTTCCATAAAATCAAAAAGATCCCCACGTACAATCCTTGCTTTTTACCAAGTCAAACTTTTCCATAAAATCAAAAGATCCCCACGTACAATCCTTGCTTCAAATAAGAGCTGTATATTGATTCCTTCATCTTTTTATTTTTTTAATCCTTCATTTCACGTTGTACGAGGATAGTTGATAGAAAAGTTCAAGTCCTTTAAGTGAGATACGGCTTCTTTTCACCAATTTTTTGTCATGCATTTTACTCCATGTGTTTTATACTCCATGCGGCTGCTATAAAAAATAAAATCAAATATAAAAATAGAATAGGAAAGTTTAAAAAACGTCAAGTGTAAAGCCCAATTGTAAATTATCTCTCACCAACCAATAATGCAATATTTGAGATTTAAAATATTATAAAATCATGCTCAAATATATCTCATGTGAATAGATATTAAATTCAATAATATAAACTATATCTCATTATTTCTATTTGTATTTTGACATTTTAATCCAATAATAAGGTATTTAGAGTGCACTTTCGCTCACTTATCAGGTGGCGGTGGCAGTGGATAGATCTTTTTTGTTTGGATTTTCAACGGGTGGTACTTCACTTGGGAGTGCCAATGTATCTCATAAATCCATGGTAATATGATTATATGAGATGAGCACTGCTATCCGTACTGAAACTTTTACACGGTCTCTTTTACGTATTAGACATGGCACACTATTAGGTCAGTTTTATATATATATATTTAATCCAGACCCACAAAAAATCCCCAATTTTTTTTTACCCCTAAAGCTTCGTTGTTGTCTTTTCATTCCCCATCCAACTACAATTTTACGGTATGAAACCCAACGATTAGATGCTCTCTCCACTGGGTAAGGTAGGCTCCATCCCTTCAAAAAGATGTGTATGACTTAATTTCATGGCGGTATGAACTTCCCTTCTTCATTTTATCAAACAACTCTAGAACTTTTTCTACATGGCCTGACATGCTCAAAGTATCGGCCAATCTAATCCAAACTTCTCCATCTTATGAAGCCTCTCTACGGCTACCTTGATCCATTTTCCAAAATACTTCAATGGATCAGACTTGGGTTTAGAGTTTAATCATCTCGATTATAGTGGATTAGGGTTTGGTGCTTTAGATGGACATGGATGGGATGCAAAATGCAAATAGTGCCATCTATTGGATGGAAGGAAAACCGACATACATCAAGAAAAGAAGGAAAGCGAAATGGTGGAACTTGGGTTTGCATTTTTCAGATGAAGAAGCAGCCTACAATTTTTAGGTCAGCAACATTTTCAAAGACTTGAAGAACAGGGCTTGAATGGGAGGACAAAGAGAAGCAATAAAGTTTGAATGGCACCAATTTTGGACATAGTAGGGGAAAACAATTTTTTTTTTAAACTGCGTACCATGTCAATACGTTTTACAAACCACGTATTTTGTTAGTAGGAATAGCATTTCTCATATGAGATGGTGTTATCAAAAAAATTGAGAATATATGTCTGGTTGAAAAATTATGTATCTATCTAACAGTACGTTATCTAACCTTCCTGTGTACTATCTTTCATTATTCCTAATTCTGGCTGGTGTGGCTAATAGGATGGAAAAAGTCTTCCATGCTTTCTTTTGGAGTGGATTATGGGATGAGAACAAAGTTACATTTGATTAAATGGGACAAGATTTGTACCCCCTATCTTGTTGTGGTTTGGGGATTAGAAAGTTGAGTATTTTCAATAATAGTTGGGAAATGGTTGTAGTGGTACCATCAAGAAAGTGACACTTTATGGAGGATTGTGGTTGAAGCTAAATTTGGAAGCACTGGGGAGGTTGGATTTCTAATGAAGTGTGTGGATTGTATGGTGTGGGTGTATGGAAATTTATTAGGAAGGGCTGGGAGGATTTCGTTCGTAATTTCATATTTGTGGCAGAGCATGGAACAAGAGTCAGATTCTTGATTGATGTTCGGTGCAGTGATGCTGCCCTCAAGGTGGTTTTTCCTTCTCTTTTTAGAATTGCATTGCATATGGAAGCCTCTGTTGTTGATTATATGGACTCTTTGAATGGCCTATTGCAATGGTATGTGTCATTTATTAGAGCAATTCAAGATTAGGAAGTGGGAGATATTTATGATTTCTATAGCACCTTATATGCATTGAATTTGAAGTGTGGTGTGGAGGAAAAACTGTTGTGGATACATCTCGGGAACAAGAATTGCTCAATTAGATCTTTGTATAATGCTTTGTCTACCCATTCTTCTACTGTTTTCCTTTGGAGGCGCATTTGGAAGTGCAAAGTGCCCCCTAAAAGTTGCTTTCTTTGGTTGGCTCAGTAGGGCTGTAAATGAACTAGTCAGTTTGATAGCCCGTTCGGTTAAACTCGCATCAAACGCAACTCGTAGAAAAAAATGCTCGTTTCGTGAAAGCAAATACCTACTCAATTTGTAAATGACACATACCTGACAAAACTTGACTCGACTCGATTAAGACTCGTTAGCTCGACTCAATTAAAACTCATTTATATATTGATAAATATATACATACACCTATGTATATATATATGTATTAGCTAAAAATATAAGTATAACACTTTTATATTAAATAGATAATATGTAATCTAATTACTTATGTCTATATAGTGAATATACTTCATAGGTATATTTTATAATTTGTATAATAATTAGTCGATAAAATTTAATAATTTCATATAGTATGTGGAAATCATATATAATAGATATATGCTATCATATTAAGTATATGTATTAATAATATATGTAGGCATATAATATATTATTATTTTGGATAAATATCAACTAGTTCGATATTAATTATTTAAAAATTTTTTAAAATTTTATAATTTAATAGAGGTTCTATTTGTTTGTTGAATAAATTCAATATTAGATCTTTTATTTTTTATTTATTTAATTTATTAATTATTAAATCTTATTAAAAAAATAAATAAATAAATAATTCGAGCTCGAGCTCGAGCTCAGCTCGACTTGAAATCTTTTGTGGGACGAGTTCGAGTTGAGAATTTAGCTTATCAAGTTGAGCTCGAACAAAGAATAAAAAAAAAAATCTCGAGCTTGGGCTTGAGCCCAAGCTCGAGTATTTTGAGTCGAGCCGAGCGTGGCAAGCCAAAGTTCGGCTCAGCTCAGCTCGATTACAATCCTAGTTGGTTGGCCTCTCACAGGAAATTTCTTACCAACAAATTGAGGAAAAGTAATTTTTTCACAATGGATTGGTGCTTCAAGTGCAAAAGGAATGATGAATCAACAAATCATCTACTTCTCCATTGTGATATGGCGTAGGTCTAT
>QEOT01005438.1:76441-86515 GCA_003123785.1 Pterocarya stenoptera
CAAGGATGATCCTATGGTTTGTCAAATCTGCAACAAATGAAACCACACTTCATTTCGATACTTTAATTAGTTCAACCATTCCTTCACTACAAACTACATTACCCAGGCTTTAGCAGTTGTTTCACTTCCGAACAACCAAGACACTGAGTAATTCCCTGACACTGCTGCCATAGATCATGTTACCAACAACCTAGCTATCCTACAATTCGTAAAATCTTATTCTGGCTCTTAAAGGCTTATGGTAGGAATTGGTAACTTTCTTCCCATCACCCATACTGGTCAAACACAAGTTGGTACTGGCTCCTCATCTATTTCCTTAAAATGATATCCTACTTGCTCCTCAAATCAAAAAGGGTTTGATATCAATCATCAAACTTACTACTAACTATCCTCTTATGTTGAGTTTAACGGTGATGGTTTTTTCATAAAGGATAGGAACACCCAATGGATAATGGCGATGGGGCAAAGGAACGACCATCTTTTTATTCTAGATCATCCTCCCACTGGATGCTTCTTCACTTGGTTCCGACATGTATCACTAGATTGTTGGCACCACCGACTGGGACATCCTCACCTTCAAGTTCTCAATAACTTGTATTCTAACGAACTTATTACCACATTAGGACCTCAAAATAATGACAGTACTTCTATCTTTACAAGCTGTCAACTGGGAAGTCTCGTAAACTTCATTTCCTACTTTGTGACAATAAAGTGGCCTTACCACTTCAAAAAACTCAGTGTGATTTGTGGGGACCAACCCTTGTTGTTTCTCATGAAACATTTCGCTTATATGCTATATTCATTGATAATCACATAGGCTTTACTTGGTTCTTCCCTTTACGTCACAAGTTCGATTTCTATGACTACTTTGTTGTTTTTTGTATTTATGTGGAGTGTCAGTTTGATTGTAAAATACGTGTGCTACAAACCGATGAGGGTGGAGAGTTTAACACAAATCTACTTCTACAATACCTTACCAACAAAGGCATTTGTCACCAATTCACCTACCCAAAGACACTTGAACAACATGGTAAAGCCGAACGAAAACACCGCAACATCACCAAACTCGGGCTCACTATGATGTTTCACGCCAGCCTCCCCCCTCACTTTTAGGTGGAATGCTTCTTTACATCAATTTGTTTTATCAATCGGCTCCCTACCAAAACACTTCAGATGGACTCTCCCTACTTCCGCTTATTAGGAAAACACCCTGATTACTCATGCTTACGTATTTTGGGCTCACTTTGCTTCCCTTTTCTTGGTGAATATATGAGAAATAAACTAGTCCAAAATGTTTGCCTTGTGTCTTCCTTGGTTACAACATCAACACAAGGGTTATCGGTGTTTCTATCCTCCAACTGGACGTTTTTACTTCTCTCAACATATTGTCTTTGATGAGTCCCTTTTACCTTACCACTCTCCTTCTCATTTATATGGCATCCACAACACTGACAATGACCTGAGTACTTTTTTTGACTAGGAGAGCCCTTCCTCTTGACAAATCTACAATACTTCATCGTTGTAAACCTTTGCACCACTAAAGCATTCTCAACTCATCCACTGCAAGCATGCCACTTACACCACCCATGACAATCCATCCCATGACTACACGCTCAAGAGTTGGCATCCACAAACCAAATCCCAAGTATCAATCACTACACATTGTTAAACTTTCTAAAGACATTCCGCCAATTCCTCGATCAATCACTACTTTCAAACATCATTTTGGGTGGGTTGCTGACTTTGGTTGCCAATTATACTTGGTACCTCATACCACGTCAACCACCCATGAATATTGTTAGATGCAAATGGGTTTATCAAGCTAAACTCAAATCTAATGATTCCTTGAATCAACTTAAAGCACGACTGGTGGTGAAAGGGTTTAACCAAATTGATGGTTCTGACTTCTCAAGCACATTCTCACAGGTGATTAAATCCTCAAGCATTTGCCTTGTCCTAACCGTAGCTATCATTAAAAGGTTAAATCATATGGCAACCTGATGTTAGTAATGCCTTTCTCCATGGCTACCTATCTACCCTGGTGTACATGCAACAACCTCCTTGATACATTGACCCAGACAAACCGAATCATGTGTGCAAACTAGCTAATGTCTTATACGGTCTCAAACAAGCTCCCTAAGCTTAGTTTGATTGTCTAAGCCATTTCCTCCTTCAACTTGGATTCCACTGCAATATCACTGATCCTAGCATGCTCATTTGCACTTCCTCTAATGGTTTGCTGGTCCTTCTCTTATATGTAGATGATATGGTGCTCATTGGTAGTATCCTAACAAAACTAATTGGCTTATATCTAGGGTTGTACATAAATCAACTAAATCGGCCTTAATCGATGTGAACCTGCAATTGGAGTAAGAAGCCGATATAGAACCAGTTGGCTGGCAGTAGAAAACTGATGAAATCAATGTCGGTCGATTAGGTCTTGGTTTGAACCAGGTTCAAACTGCTGAACTGGCCAATATAATATATATATTATCCGTATGTAAAACAATATCATTTTACTTAAGTGAGTGAAATGACATTGTTTTATACCCAAAGTTTAGAAAAAAAAAATGAAACGACATCATTAAATTTAATACACAAAACGGTGTTGTTTAGAGCTAGGGTTTAATAACCCTACCCTTCCCCTCCATCTTCTTCTTCCCGATTCTGTTTTTGAATTCTCTCTCTTCTCTCACGCATAGCCCTGCAGCTCACCCCTTCCCTCATTCTTCACAGCGGTCGCACTACTTAACGTTCGACCGCATATCCTTCATTTCTTTAAGCTCTCATCCCTCATCTCTCCAAGCTCTCTCATCTCTCATCTCTCCAAGCTCTCTCAGACCCTTGGAGTCCATTCTCCTCATTTCTAATAGTGGCCATAACTTTGAGACTGTTGATTTATATAGCCTATTTGATTGGAATTTTGTGATCTAGCCTTTTTTTTTTCTTTTTGCATTTTAATTTATAACAAGCTCGATTTTGATATTGTTTTCATGTTTGATAATTAATTTTCATATTAGTTGATGTCTAAATTGTTTATTTGTGTATGTAAAGGCATTTTAAAAATTTTGGATCAAATTCTTGGGATCGTGAACAGTAATTCAAGACCTATTTTCTCCTGGAAGTGTGAGATCAAATTCTTGGGTGTTAATATTTTTTGCATAACAAAAGTAAAGACTTTATTGTTATTATGCAAGATATTTCTAATTGACAATTGTGGTGTAAAATTATTTTAAAATAAATTGTGGAAATATGAGTGAAGTAAAATCTAGATTAGAGTTTTAGACTTGTGATGTTTGTCATGTTGCAAACTAGTTACTGTATAATTGTGTTGTTGTTCTTTGTTCTTTAATTTTTTCCGTTTTGTAATTGACTATGTATTTCAATTTTCACATGGTAGATGGATTCTTCATCGACTCTAATTGATGTTGATTTGAATGAAACAACCACTAACTTGAGAGATGATTTGAGTGAGACGCAAACATCAAGACCACTTAGTTCCTCTAAGGTTAGGTTTGGATGTTGAGATATGAGAATTTTTAAAAATTTTGTGAATAGTGTTAAGATGAAAGTTTAAAATATTATTTTTTAATATTATTATTGTTTTGGGATTTGAAAAAGTTAAATTATTTATTATATTTTATATGGAGATTTGAAAAAGATGTAATGATGAGATGAAATGAGATAGAGATGAGATTTCTCATCATTGCCCCCAAACATAACCTAATAGTAGTAGTTGTCAACTTCCTAAGAAACGGAAGGGAAGGATCCGTCAGTTGTTTGAGACCATTTTACGATGGTGTCTGATTGTGTAGTAGATGACATTAAGACTAAGTGTAATTATTGTGGCAAGATGTATGCTTGCCACTCAAAGAGAAAAATAACTTCAACCATGCAAAATGATTTGCCTTCATATCCCAAAAATTCTTTAAAATGTGAGACTTTGGATAGGTACCAAAACATATTAGTGGGTGAGGCAACACCTGAGCAGGGGGTTGGAGAGGGTGATGGTAGTACAATAAGGAATATTGTAACCCCCAAGTATAGTGAAAAGACTGTAAGGTTTTAGGTTGCAGAGATGGTAATTACCAAGGAGATGCCATTTAGAATTGTTGAAGGGCAAGGATTTAGAAAGATACGTTGGTCTCTTGAACCTCTGTTTAAAGTTTCATGTCGTGTCTTGTTTAAAGCTAAAAAAATTGTTTAAAGATGGTGGCATAAAGATTTTATTGATTACCTATACTTAGACATCGGTACAAAATCATTGTGTGTCTAATTATACATTTCATTGATAGGGATAGGAAATAGCAAAAAAAAAAATCATTAATTTTTGTTTAATCCCTAATCATCAAGGGAATACTATTGAGAAATATTGAATCGTGCCTCCTTGATTTGAACATTAATTAGATATTTACTATAACTGTTGATCATGCAAGCTCAAATGATACTGAAATTTAATATTTAAGACTTTGACAGGAAATTTGTCAGAGAGAAAATATATGCACATGAGATGTTATGTTCATATTTTGAACATTATTGTGAATGAGGGTTTGAAGTAGTGTAATGACGTCATCACGATGATTAGGAATGTTGTTAGATATGTGCACTCAGCTCATGCAAGATTTGACCTGTTTAAGATATGTGTAGAGAAAGATAAAATTGATTATAAGAAAATATTTTCACTTGATGTACAAAATAGATGGAACTCAACTTACATGATGTTGGAGGCGGTTGAGAAGTTTGAGAATGTTTTTGGGCAGATGGAGAGTGAGGATTACAATTTGTCTCTTACTTTGGTGATGGACACATTGGGCCTCCTAAAACTAAGGAGTGGGAGATGGTGCGGGTGTTTGTAAAGTTTTTGAAAATGTTTTATAATGCGACTACAAGATTTTCTTAATCTTTATATGTTACATCCAACACCNCTACAATCACAAATGATGGTGAAGACAATCATGAGACAAAATGATTTTATGAGTAGTATAAAACGTCTTTCGCAATTGGATCTACAGGTTCCAAAACAAAGGTGAATTGGTACTTATCAAACGGTTGTGAGACACTCAACCCATCTTTTGACTTATTGATCTAGTGAAAAATTAATGAGCCTAATTATCCTATTTTTGTGAGGATTGCACGAGACTTGTTGATCATGCCTATTTCCACGGTTGCACTTAAGTCAGTATTTAGTACAGGAAGTCATATACTTGATCATTTTCAAAGTTCATTGGCTTCGAGAACCGTTGAGACACTTATTTGTGCTCAAAATTGGTTGAGACATTCATCAACACCAATTGATATCCAAGAGTCCATGGATAATGTGGAGAGTTTCGTGGTAGAATCTAGTAATGTTAATTTCATTCAATATTCATTTGCTTTTATAATTAATTTTAGTATTTTTCATCATCCAAATTCACTAATATTTTATGTTTTAATCTTATTAATGTTCATTATAGAGTTGGGATCACAATCAAGCGTCACAACTATTAAAGATTGAAGGTTGAAGCAACAAGTGTGAAGATCACTGATGACAAGAATTGTTACAATTTATTTATCTTATGTTTTTTAATTGCATTGTTGCTTAGAAAAATTTGTTTTTATTTGTAATGAGTATTTAACATCTAATGGAGTTGTTTTTATTTTTTTAAGTTATCTAGTAATTAGTATAGTAATATATACTTAGTACTTACGCCATCACGACATCACTATTATATTGTTGTTAATTAACTTTTTAACCTAACATTACAAATGACATTAAAATTAAAATAAAACTTGAGTATTTAAAATGGGCTTTAAAATCTCACTACATCAAATTGGGATTTTAAAACAACACAAAAAAGGTCCAAAATGATTTAGAAATAGGATAACAAAATTCCAAAACAACGCCCTAAAAAGGGTCCAAACTCACTCCAGATTGCTAAATCTGCCGAAAACCAATTTGGCCGGTTTTCCCCCTCTCCATGGGTCAGTTTTGACTAGCTTTTACTATGCAAAACAACTGGTCAGTTGGTGAACTGACCTAGGTTTTCACCCTTACATCTGAGCTTCGCATTGAATTCTCTATCGAAAACTTGGGAGCCCACCATCACTTTCTTGGCATTGAGGTCCAACGCTCCTCTCACAAACACGATATGCCATGGACCTTCTTGATCATAACTCAATGAGCAATTACAAATAATGCCATCAAAAGGTCGGACTGCACCATCCTCAAATGAACCGTATCATGATCCGACCCACTATAGAAGTTTGGTTGGTGGTCTCCAGTACCTGACATTCACACATTCAGATCTTTCTTACTACATTAAATTTTCCTGTCAATTTATGCAGCACCAACAATTGGCAATTTTCAACTAGTCAAGTGTATACTACGGTACGTACAGGGTATTGTTGCATATGGTCTTCAAATTCACTCTGCCAACATCCTAGACTTATATGCATACTCCGATGCCGATTGGGCTAGATGCCTAACCACCAGAAGCTCCACCACAAGCTACTGTACCTTCCTTGGCAACAACTATATCTCCTGGAGTGCCAAGAAGCAGCCCACCGTCACACGATCTAGTGCCAAAGCA
Organism: Pterocarya stenoptera; assembly: GCA_003123785.1. Lineage (NCBI taxonomy): Eukaryota > Viridiplantae > Streptophyta > Magnoliopsida > Fagales > Juglandaceae > Pterocarya > Pterocarya stenoptera. The sequence continues at coordinate 83,011 of QEOT01005438.1, forward strand.
GAATACCGCTTAATGGCTTCCACTGGAGCAGAACTTAGATGGCTCTCTTATCTCCTTGGTGATCTTTGAATTCCACTACTCTGAGCTCTAGTGTTGCATTGTGATAATAAAAGTGCTCTGCATATGACCTTCAACCCTGTATTTCATGGGCGTACAAAACACATCGAACTTAACTTCCACTATGTTCATGAAAAGGTGGCACTCAGATCACTTGAAAGAAAATTTGTTTCCTCTCAATATTAGCTTGCTGATATCTTTACAAAGCCACTTGCAAAGCTACTATTCCATCACTTGCGCAACAAACTTGGCCTCGTTCCCTGGCCTCATTTGAAGAGGTGTGATAACCCTACTGCTCAAAGCTACAATACAGATAGTTGTATTCCATAGGGGTGTAACTGGTCCAATTTTGAACAAAATTTAAAACCGAATCGGTATGTACCGGTTTTACATTTTTCAAAACCGATTATGCACTGGTTACCCTCTAAATAGGAACTTCCGATTTTACCGATTTTTGGTCCGGTCCGGTCCGAATTTTCAATTTTTTTAAAATGTAAGTTTGACAGTTTGTCATTAAAAATCTGTTTCAAAAAAATTGCTTTAAAAAAATCTGTTTTATACTTTTATTAAAAAAATCTACTTTACTAAAAAAAATATGATTTACTAAAGTCAAGTACTATATTAGTATTAGTTATAGTGATTTAGTATTATTATATCAGTATAACTATAATTATAGTCTATATTAAACTATTAGTATTAGTTATATGTTAATATTAGTTATAGTGATTTAGTATAACTATATTAGTATAACTATAACTATAATCTATATTAGTATAATTACTAATGTCCTATGTACTTATCAAAATTTCGTAATAATATTTGAGTGATTTTCTTTCTTTTTATATATTATATATAAAACTTATATATAACAAATATTTTGTATAATATTATTTTTGTATAAAACTTATATATATAAAATTATTTTTTATTTTTTCAATCGATCCGGTCCGGTTCGGTTCGGTCCAAAAAACAACAGAACCGGAATCGGAATCGGATCGAATCCGACCGGTTTGTGCAAGTAAAGAACTAATTCCAGACCGAAAAACTGGAAAACCGGCCCAACCAGTCCGGTCTAGTTCGGTTCAGACTGGTTTTCAGGTTTTTCGGTCCAAACTTACACTCCTAGTATTCAAGCGTAACTCTAGCTAGTTTGTCTATCCGCCATATATAGAAACTTTGAATTTTTGTAAGCCTCAAACATTCTCCTGTAAATCCTCTGTAATCATGTAAGGCAATGAAAATAACCTTCCCACACAGGCGAGATAGATTTTATTAAAAATCTTCAATGACCTCCAAAAATGACTCAATTTGGGCCATCCATTGTGGCCTAGTGGCCTAAGTCTTTGATATGGCATGTTAACTCATTTTGGTATCCTTCGGGACTTTTGAACCCAACACACATAAAACGTTACAATCATGCAATACTTGCCCTTTCTTTCATCGACGTCGTCTCTTTCTAATGTGGAGAAGTAGAAGCTCACGTCCACTACTTAACCAAAATTATTGGATAATATCTGTTTTCGCTTTCTCTCAAGTCTCAACTCCCGACTTCCAAGAAATTAATGACTGGGAATCCAATCTGAGAATATACTTCACAGTTCGTCCTTCCTCCACACAGACAAACCTCCAAATACAAAAAGATGACACAGTTTTGCTCAGATCTATGCAAGTAGTATGGGGCCTATTTTCTAGTAACGTTCCTTCTTTCAATCTCCAAATTGCTGACTCTTGTACGAGTAAAGTTGACAATTCGTCTTGCTAAGTTGGATTTGGGTTATTTACGAGTTAGTTATAATTTAAGTTAGGTTAATGTTGTTATGCCCTTTAATTTGTATAGTTTATTTTGTCTTCTTGATGTGACATTATAATGTGATGTTATATGGCTTATTAAAAAAAGAAAAATACTATATGTACTTAAGAAAAACTTATTTATCCACATGTTAGTTATTGATATGCTGAAAATAATTAAATTTGAAATTAAAAAAAAAACTAACAAAATGAGCACTGTAAGTAAAATTGTAAGTACATATAGTAACTCTTAAAAAATTAAAAACACAAACATAAAAAAGTAGAAGGAATCTATGATTTTAGTCTTCTTCTTTTTGTATTTTTTGACGTCATTTTGTCTTGAATATATATGTTTAAATTTTTTTTTTTTTTAATAAGTTGCATGGCACTACATTGTGACACTACATCAAGAGAACAAAATGAATGGTATAAGTTAGGGGTCATAGTAGAATTACTCCTTAATTTAACTTATGTAATTAAAAGAGTTAGATCCATTGACTCTCTGATCATTTACCAAATTCACGTTGATTTTTTGTCAGGTTTATGGGTTGTGATCAAAATTACTAACTCTGAAATGTCGTCAGTCGGGGATTCAAGTTCTAAGATAAAGTTATATTGGGTTAATATATGAATTAATCGTTATCTGTTCTATTTTGATTAAAAATATTATACCCTCCAACCCTAATTTGTTACTTTAATTTATATCCACTACAAGAAAAACGGATATTTATAGTCATTTATTTAAGACAAAAAGAGTATTTGTGACCAAATAGACTCATTTTGAATATATATATATAGTCATTTCGCTGGAATTAATTGGCTGCAAATAAGCAATTTTCTTATAGTGATCATACTTGTGTCATATTGCAATATAAGTAGTTTGAGTAGATCAAATGAGTTGAGGAAGTATGTACTTTTTGGGAGTCTAAGGGCTCGTTTGGAGAGTGAAATAAAATGAGAATTTGGTTAGTAAGCGTAAAATAGTTTGTAAATAATAGTGAGATAGTTTAAGTATTTTTTGAGTTTTGAGAAATGAGAGAAAAAAAAATTAAATAAAAAATATTATAAAGTTAAAATATTGTTAGAATATAGTTTTATAATATTATTTTTGTTTGGGGATTTGAAAAAGTTAAATTGTTTTTTAATGATTAGTTTGAGAAAATATTATTTTATTATTTTTTGTTTAAAAGTTTGAAAAAGTTGTAATGATTAGTTTGAAAATGTTTGTATTTGAATTATATTTGGGAATGAGATAGAATTAGATGAGATGATATGATATGAAAATTTTGGAATGAGATCTATTTCTAAACAAACCCTAAATACTCATTAAGGTCTGTTTAGGCTGCTATAAATACTAGAGTTTTTCATAAAATTATAATTATGAAAAGTATGATTCCTATATTTATAATAAAAATCATAGAAAATTATGTTACTAATACTAAATGTGGTACTTAAATCATTATAAATATAATCACTAACAAATGTAAAGATATTAGTAAAAAGTCAGTTTTTGTTTCTCAAAACTTATAAATAAAGTTATAAAATATAATATTAATTATTTATTTTCTTTAAATGAAACAACTGGTGAACATAAATGAAATAAAAAAATTCAAACTCAATTCATATTAGAATAAAAATTAAATCAAGGAAATTCGACTGC
>QEOT01005440.1:1814-12985 GCA_003123785.1 Pterocarya stenoptera
TTTTTTTTTTCCTTTTTATATCATTAAGTGTTAACGGTCTATTTTAGGCGGTCACGGTCCTTCTGGATGGATCTTCTTCCCCACTCAATGGTAGCGAGTCTGTGGTCGAGGCGGAGAAAGCCATTACTCATATAGGTGATTCGCCCAGTCTGGGAATCATGCATGATGAGGATCCGACTCCTGTTGAGGAGCAGGCAAATCTTCGGTTTCCTTCTCAACAGGAGCCTCAAGCCGCAATCTTTATCGAGCAGGAGGGTGGCTCTGTTTCGTCTTCGCACCTAAACCTCATCGCTTTTGCCCCAGAGTGGGAGGTGCCACCTACTGCTGCCGGGTCAGAAGGTGAATCGAGTCACCAACGGGCTCGTTCTGAGTCATTTGAGGCCCAAGCCCGAAAGTTCAGACCCTTGTTTGCTAAAGTTAGTATTTTTTCCTCTTCCTTTGCTTTTACTATTGCCCTTATGTTTCTTTGAGAAGCTTCATTTTTTGCGAGTTTTCAGGCTGCCGACCAATTGGCCGACATGGTTTCTCGAGAAAGGGAGGCCTTGGAGGAGGATCTAAAAAATCAGAGGATGCTAAATGGCTTGTTGATCCTGCGTGATAGGTGATTAGAATGCATCCTTGGGGAGTATAAACGAGCACCTTATTGAGCGGCTCCGTGCCCAGCGGGGCGAGACTGAGAGACTGGCGCGCAGAATTAAGGTCATGGCGCTCGAGATCGAGCTTAAAGATAAGGAGATTCAACTAAAGAATATGGAAGAGGAATTGACCAACAATAAGGTATCCTCTCTGACCGAAGAGTTAGAATCTGTGCGGAAAGAGCTTCAGGATCATCGGGCAGACGCCAATCTTCTTTTCTTTGAAGGGACAAAGGCCCGAGCCGAGGTCGAAATGTTAGAGTGTGAGGTAGAGTCACTTCAGGAGCAGCTACGACAGAACAACGAATCTTTCGACAGAGTGTCCCAGGAAAAGAAGAAAGCTGTCAAAGTACGTCAAGCCTTATACAGACACTTTATGGCTCAGAACAGGGATGTCGAAAAGATGAGGGTTATGACCAAGAACAACATTATCCAATTGCGACGTTCCCTGGCTGAAGCTCGAGAAAGTGGAAGCCTCGCCACTTCTCAACTTGAAAAAGCCTCCACTCTGCGCGACCAATCCTGGATGTTTGGGTATAGATAAGGGCTCGAGCGTCTCAGGGAGATAATGCTTGAATCCGCCGGGACAGATCTTCGCTCTCTGGATCTCAGGAGTCTCAGGCCCAATAGACAGGCTTACGGGGAGATGTTGACGTGGAACGTAGACAACTTGCCTCTTTCCTCCCATAAAAAAGCTCCTTAATTTTAATTTTTTTTTTAAATTTTTTGTTTTCGTTTGGTTATGTAATGTGAACAATGAAATTTTGTTAATTTAGAATACATTCTCAATCATGTTTGTTGTGATCTGGGCTCCACTGGTAAGAATTTAATGTGCCCGTAGGCTGTATTATTGCCCGGAACCAACCGATTCTCATTTGGTCGTGCTCTTTGGAACAACTGTCAGTCTGCCTTGAAGCTGTTTTCAGTGAAGTTCAATCTTTCTACTTGTTGTGCGTTTATTCGTCCGTCCGTACTAGAGACACGTGGTCGGTCAGGGGAAGCTTGGGAATAACGTGTACGAACAGGATGATTTAAGGAACCGTGGTCCTCGGGAGTCTCCCATGTTCTAGTTATAAACGCGGACTTCGATGGGGCTTTATTCGAACACGTTTCTCTCTCTCTATCTTCTTTATCCGGATGGTTTTTCTTCTTTTCTTCTGAAGATTTCGGCCGGGGGGAAACTTCTTCTTCTTTTGTTCAGGCCGCTGACGAATTCGCAGGCGTATTCTTGGTTGGGAAAATATGGAAGGGTTATGGCCTTCTTTAGCTTGTCCTTGCCTTTTTGCTTATGTTGCCTCACTTGTTCTTGCCTCTTTGCTTACGGGGGTTGACTTCCGAAGCAGTGAGATCAGAACTTGTTGCCTCCTGGTTCTGGTCTTTAGCGAGAGCAAGAAGCTGGCACAACGGAGGATACTGTGGTGGTTTTGGGCAGAAGGCCGATCCACCAGGGAAATCAACTCCCTGGAATTTGCCCATCCCCACTACATCTTCCTCTGTTGATCTTGAACCTCAATCAGTGCTCAGAAGTTGAGCGAGGTTCCACCAATGCCCGGCTTGTCCTGGGTCTCCCGTTGTCCCTTTGGAGGGGGAAGGGATCGCCATGGTGGAGGCTTGGCCATTTCAGGCGGTTCTGCTCCGACCAATCTCGGATTTTTTGACGTTTTACTTTTGTCAGGATTCTACCCTGTCTACAGCTGAACGGGGCCCGGTCTTTCGTTTCAAGGATTTGCTTATGATGTTTTGTCATTTTTGAGGATGTAAATATTTTCCTTGTAACTTGTTCCTGGGTAATAAAGGGTATCTTCGTTCATCTGTCTCTCTCTCAACAGTCGTCTTTATCTTTGTATTCGGGCCGGGTTGCCCCGTCTCTTGTACCTGAATAGATAGGTTTGTTTGTTAGACGAATTGATCCAATGCACAATACTGTTGGGTTTGTCTTTTCTTCTCCTTCTCTCTTTTTTTTTTTTTTTTTTTTCAACGTGTTCGATTCTGCACCGTAGCACGAAGCTCGGCAATGTCCTGTTGGATCACTGGTGACTCGCTCAGCAAAGTCCCGTGGGAACACTGGTGACTTGCTCGGCGATGTCCCGTTGGATTACTGGTGACTTGCGTTGAGAATAGCCAGCAGGTCCGAGCGAGGACTCTGTTCCCTTGCTTATGACTTCGTGGATTGGCATGGGCCAACGCATTCGATTCTACACCATAGCATGAAACTCGGCAATGTCCCGTTGGATCACTGGTGACTCGCTCAGCAAAGTCCCGTGGGAACACTGGTGACTTGCTCGGCGATGTCCCGTTGGATTACTGGTGACTTGCGTTGAGAATAGCCAGCAGGTCCGAGCGAGGACTCGGTTCCTGTGCTTATGACTTCGTGGTCGATCCAGAGACCGGGCTTATTCGCTGCAAGTCGTGCGGTTTTTGACCGTTTTGCTTTTAGTGGTCTGTCCATGGAGTTCGCACATGTATTTTGACCTGTTTGACAATACACATGAAAGCAACACTCTAAAGTTAGATATCTAAATTTTCATTGGGTAGCAGGTTTACAAACCGTTGGGCCTGGATCTGCCCTTTTTTTATACAAAGTACTTCTTTAAACATTCGGCGTTCCATGGGTGAGGTAATTCTAATCCCTCATGATCCTTTAATCTATAGGAACCAGGTCTTCCGGCTGAGGCCACAACATAAGGCCCTTCCCATTTAGGACCTAACTTCCCTTCGCTCTGCGTTGTGACTCCAGTTTGCTTCAGGACCATATCCCCTACCTTGAAGTTACGAGCTTGGACTCGCTTGTTGAAGTACCGTTTGACTTTTCGTTTGTTGGCCGCGATCTGGATCACGGCCTCCGATCGCTTCCCTTCCAAGAAGTCCAGATTTTTCTTTAGCCTTTCATCATTATAAATTGGGTCAAAGTGTTGTACGCAGTACGTTGGTACCGCTACTTCGACCGGAATCATGGCTTCAGTTCCGTAAACTAGGGAGAAAGGGGTTTCCTCGGTCGGGGTTCTGACTGATGTTCGGTACGCCCATAATGTACTAGGAAGTTCTTCGGCCCACTCTCCTTTCTGATTTCCCAATCTTTTCTATAAAATGTTGAGTATCGTTTTGTTGGTAGCTTCCACCTGCCCGTTGGCTTGCATGTGTCCAGGGGATGAGTACTTTGTTCTGATTCTAAGCTCTGCACACCATTCCCGGTAATGTGAATAGTCGAACTGCTTACCGTTGTCCGTCACAAAGCTTTTGGGAATCCCAAAACGGAAAACTATGGATTTTCACAAAAAATTCGTAATTGCCCTGGCCGTGATTGTGGCTAGTGCTTCTGCCTCTGCCCATTTCGTGAAATAGTCTACTGCGACGACTACAAATTTCACCCCTCCCTTGCTTGGGGGCAAGGAACCGACGAGGTCCAACCCCCATTGAGCGAAGGGCCACGAGGAAGTTACAGAGGTCAATTTTTCGGGAGGACATCGTGGGATTGGGGCGTATTCCTGGAACTTTAGACACTTTCTGGCGTATTCGTCCGCGTCTTTATGGGAATTTGGCCAATAATATCTCGCCCTGGTTATCCGCATTGCTAGTGCTCTTCTGCCAGTATGACTCCCACAAATTCCCTCGTGTATTTCTGCCAGGATGCATTGGGCTTGCTCGGAGGAGACGCATCGTAGTAGGGGCTCAGCATAGTCCCTCTTGTATAGGATCCCTTCTACCAATGTGAATCGAGCCGCTCGGTTCCTGACCTTTCTGGCCTCTTCTCGGTCTTCTGGAAGAATCCCTTCTGGAAGGAATTTTAGGATATCTGCTGCCCACTCTGGAGGTTGCACAACTCCTATTGTGGACACTCGGATTCCTAATGCTGCCATATCAACCGTCCGAACTACCACATGATCGAGGAGCGGGACCTCCCCTTGCCCTGAAGCGGCTTTGGCCAACTGGTCTGCTTCCTGATTTTCTCCCTGGGGAATTTGGTGAATGGAGGAGAATTGGAAAAGATCTCGTTCTTCCCCTACCCTTTGGAGATATCTTTTTAGGTTTTCTCCCTTTGTAAGGAACTGTCCGTTCACTTGGCCCACTACTATTTGGGAATCTGCTTTTACTTCTACTTCTGTTGCTCCTAATGATCTAGCAATTGTTAATCCTGACAAAAGCGCTTCGTATTCGGCTTCGTTATTGGTGACTTTGAACCCAAGCTTGATCGCGTAGTCAAGTTGTTTCCCAGATTCCGTTATAACATGTACTCCTACTCCTCCTCCGGTCCGGCAGGAGGAGCCATCAACATAAACTTGCCAAGGTCTGCCCTGAGGTAGAACGACTATTTCTTCAGGGAGATTGGAAAATTCAACCACAAAGTCCGCCAATACTTGTCCCCTGATCGTGGTGCGCGGGAGATACTCGATTTCGAACTCGCTCAACTCAATTGCCCATTTAGTCATCCGGCCGGATACATCAGGTTTCTGCAATACCTTTCTTAAGGGAACATCCGTTCGTACTTTTATCGGATGAGCCTGAAAATAAGGCCTTAAACGTCTAGTGGCGATTACTAACGCGAATGCCAGTATTTCCATTCGGGGGTACATGGCTTCCGCTCCTCGAAAAGCCCTGCTTATGTTATAATGGGGCGCTGGACTCCATCCTCTTTGCGAGTCAGGGCGGCAGACACCGCATGCTATGATACGGCTAAGTAGACGGTTAGATCTTCTCCCGGTGTAGTTTGACTGAGCAAAGGTGGATGGGCCAGGTATTCCTTCAGCTCGTCAAAGGCTTTGTTGCATTCTTCATCCCATTTTTGTACTTTTCGTAAGATCTTGAAAAATGGGTGACTTCGATCGGTTGATTTTGCTATGAAGTGACTTAGGGCGGCTATCTTTCCTGTAAGCCTCTGAACCTCATTGATAGTGCGGGGCGGTTGCATATCTATTATGGCTTTGACCTTTTCTGGATTGGCTTCGATTTCGCGTTCCGAAACCATGAACCCCAAGAATTTCCCGGATTTGACTCCAAAGACGCACTTCTTGGGATTGAGCTTCATGTTATACTTTCTCAAAACTGCGAATGCTTGACGAAGGTCGTCGAAATGTTGTTCTGCCTTCTTACTCTTGACCAGGAGGTCATCTACGTATACTTCCATGTTCCTTCCGATTTGATTTTTGAACATTCGATTGACCAACCGTTGATACGTTGCTCCCGCATTTTTTAGACCGAACGGCATCGCTTTATAACAGTAAAGACCCCGATCCGTGATGAAAGCCATTTTCTCTTCGTCGTCAGGACTCATTCTGATTTGGTTGTAACCAGAGTATGCGTCCATAAAGCTAAGCAGGGTAGTCAAATCTACTATCAAGTCTATTCTTGGGAGGGGAAAACTATCTTTGGGGCAGGCCTTGTTTAAGTCCGTAAAGTCTACAGACATTCTCCACTTTCCATTGGCTTTCCTGACCAATACCACATTGGAGAGCCATTCAGGATAATGGACTTCCCGAATGAATCTTGCTGTCAGCAGTCGATCTACTTCTTCGGCAATTGCGGCATATTTTTCTGCACTGAAATTTTGACCTTTTTGTTTGATCCTTCTTGCTTCAGGATTTACACTGAGGCGATGTTCTATTACCAATGTATCGATGCCGGGCATCTCTTCATGGCTCCAGGCAAACACGTCCCGATGCTCGATCAGTAATTTTCTCATGGATTCGCTTAGTCCGCTGGACAATTTTGATCCTATTCGTACGGTTCTTCCTGGCTCTTGGGGATCCACTGGTATCAAAACTATTGGCTCGTTAGGCTCCGCCTACCTTAAGGCTTCTTCGTCCCTTACTTCTCTGTCCAGCTCCGTCAGGGTCGGTAGCTGGGGTGAGTCCGCCTTACCCTCTTCTTTATCAATGGTTTGTACCGAAGTCGTCTTAGCTTTCATCTCTCGAGTATAGCATTCTCTCGCCTTCTGCTGCTCGCCTCGTATTTCCCCTATCCCGGAAGGAGTTGGAAACTTGATTTTTAAATGGTATGTGGAAGTTGCAACCTTCATCTGATTCAAAGATGGCCGCCCAAGGATAGCGTTATACGAGGAGGGAGTCCTTACCACTAATAAATCCACCATAAGGGACGATGTTTTTGGGGCGATTCCCGCCAGTACGGGTAAAGTTATGGCTCCAAGTGGTTGGATCGTATCTCCGGTAAAGCCTCTGAGAGGGGTGGGCGCCGGTCGTAGCCGATCGGGTGAAATTCCCATTTTAGAGAATGCCTCCCAAAAGAGGACGTCGGTGGACCTGCCATTGTTGATGAGGACCCTTCTGGTCCGGTAATTTGCAATCTGGATCGTTATTACTAACGCGTCGTCGTGTGGTCTCAGTAATCCTTCACCGTCTTGTTCACTGAAGGTCATTTGGTATTCTCCCGTCGGCTCCATGTTATGTTGCGAAGGTTTGTATGTTGAGAACACTTCCTCGTACCTGGCTCTTCTTGCATGGGTCCTTCGTGCGGAGGACGTAGTGCCTCCGGCGTAACCCCCCGCTATAGTTCTAATTTCGCCTATAGGGGGCTCTTCTCTGTGCGAGCTACTTGGATATGAACTCCTTCGTTGTCGGTCGGCGATTCTCCTTTGGTCCGAGCTTCCTTCGTCTCTTCTTGCGAAGTTTTACTTTTGCAGGTCGGACTACGACTTTCGCGAGGTATACTTTGACCCTTTGGGACAGGGTTTCGGTCTCGGCTTCCTTATTGATAAGAATGGTGGTCCCTTCGTAGACCACTCTGTCGTCCTCTTTGATTTTCTTGAGGCTCTGCGTTTTCAACAAATTCTCTCCTTGAGTAGCAGTCTTGTGTGTTGTGCCCCCTGCTTTTGTGAAAGGAACAGTATCTAGGATGATATACGTCTTGTACTCGCTCCTCTCCCTGGTCTCTTTCTTTTTCAACCGTTAGGTTGGTGTGCATGTTGGGCCCTGGTTTTGTTTGTCGGATCTGCTCCCCTTTTCTTCTTGTCTCGTACATTCTCTTCTTGGCATTTCCTTGGCTCGGAACATTTCGCCGATCTTGTGTCCTCCTTTCGGCTCTTTCCAAATCATCTTTTCTTGGGGCTGTCAGCGCTTGGAGGGTGTCTTCCCCGTTTATGTAACCGTCGGCACGGTCCATAAACTCTCTTAAGGTTGCCGGGGTCCTCCGGGCTATTTCAGTCATGAAGAGATTTCGAGGCCAGATTCCTCCCAGCAAGGCAACCAGAGTGATCTTCTCGTCTTGGTAGTCTGTCATCATACGTTCTTTGTTAAAGCGGGAGAGATATGACTTGAGGCTCTCGTCGTCTCTTTGTTTGACGGTCAACAGATATGCTACAAGTCTCCGTCTCGTTCGGCTGGCCATAAAATGCGTTAGGAAAAGTCGTGCTAGCTCATTAAAGCTACCCACGGTCCCTGGACGTAAAGAACCAAACCATGCTCTTCCTGCTCCCTTCAGGGTGAGGGGAAAAGCTCTGCAGGCCATTTCACTTGGGAAACTGTGGAGGGTCACGTGGGCCTTGAAAGTTTCCAGGTGTTCCAGTGGGTCCTTCGACCCATTGTATGCTTCAATTTTTGGAATTTTAAATTTCGGTGGTATGGGCACTGCCACTATTGCAGCAGTGTACGGTAGCTCAACGTTAGTGAGAAGCTGATCGACCGTTGAGGGTTGGCCCATTTGCTTGGTGACTTCCATTTGAATTTGCATATTGACCCTTCGTCGTTCTTCACTGGCCATGGTCGTGTTAAGACGGGTGGACTTCGGAATGATGGCTCTGCTGGGCTGCCTCGCTTTCTCCTTTATCTCCTTGCAAAGCAGCGTTTTCTAATCGGAGAGCTTCCACGTCCGCCATGAGCTTTTGTATTACTTCGGCTTGTTCATTAAATCTAGCTTCCATTATTTCAAGTTGCAGCGCTTCACACCGCGAACGAGTCGCTACAGGCGCCACTGTTGAGGTCGTGTTTCGCGTGCCTGGGCAATGTCCTTCAGACTGCGTCCATGGGTGATCGTCTACGTATCCTGTATAATGAAAGTAGAGCTCGCGAGGGATCAGAAGGGGGGACCGCGGGGTTCATTGATCCTCCGATGCTAAAGTCAGTGAATCGGATATGAAGAAGATAAAACTATTTAAACATGTATCAATAAACTTGATTACAGCGTGTATTTTGAGTACCTTTTTCGCTTGTTGCCGACTGTCTTATTTATAGGGGCCGACCGGGTCCTTCATATTCTGGTGCTCCACGTTGCAGGGGATCACATATCATAGACTCCCATCTACCGAGTCAATCTTCCCGCCTTGCTTTACCGAGCCAGTCTGCGCCAGAGATTCCTGCAAGGTGTTCGGGGCACGTGCTTCATCAAATGCGATTAGTCATTCGTTCTGGGCCGCATTAAATGCTGCCTGCCCCCCTTTGGGCCGCATTAAATGTGGCGTTCTTTCCGCCGAGTGACATTAAATGCGGCATTCTTTTTGCTTGGGCCGTACTTGGGCAGCTTACTTCCTCATCACTGCAAGTCCCGTCGCACATTCTCGAATATTTTATCTCTTCTTTCCCAAGTTTCATCTATGAACCGGGTCTGCTTAGATCTCAACCTTTGGAGTTCTAATGTAAAGTAATGCCCAGCCGATTCCAGTCTTTTACAGGGTAGTCAGGGCTTCGGGCCTTAATTAGGCCCATAATCTGCCTTGGGTCAGGCCCAATCTTCATACTGGCTTGACTTTGGGCTTTTGTCCTTGGGTCCCTATCTATGGGGGTTTTTCCCCCCCCACACCATCCAACAAAGCCATGCTCTTGCAAATATATATTTATATGAAGGTTATGCCATGGTACACTGCTCTTCCAAGTATTTCTGAGTACATGGTTGAAAATGGCTGGACAAAGTGCTTTCCAAGAATAAGCGATGTAGGTTGGCTTGCCTACATTTTGTATTTAGTGATTTATCTTATAATTGTGGAATTTGGTATTTATTGGATGCATAGAGAGCTGCATGACATAAATACGCTTTCGCCATTTACTGGTAAGTTCTCAATCTACTGAATTTAGTTTCCTCGATTTTATCTCAAATGCTTGCATATGTCATCTTTTGGATTTTTGGTTTTATATAAGTTGACTTAGATGTTATAATGAGATCTTAAAGGAGTATTATCAATGAAACGCCCAGCACTAGGAATGATATAAAGATCGGAACGAGGTGCCACCCGATTCTGTTTACTGAATAGAACAATCACTGGGAGTATAACTTAGCTGTAATTCCTCCTTTCCATAAAGTTACAGCATGTGATTCCTTCAACCAACGTGTTTGGAAGCAATGGATTTACTAACTTCTATGTTTTGATACCACACCATGACTTTGCCTTGGCCATATCTCCTGGACTTTGACTTTCTTGATATCCTGTTATTTTAACTTTGGAAAAATTAGAAGGGGCGTGGTGTTACCTAAATGGGAGCAAGCAGAATAAACGGCTTCCTCCCAAATCCCAAAATTTTGTTGGTGCTAATGTAATTATATGTGCTCTCCTTTTATGTTCCATGTCATCTTGGGTAGACCAAATTGATTATTTTACTCAAGAATCCCTAAGGGTTTGGCTCAAGTGGTAGAGGCCTTGGTCTTGGTGTATGCTTCCTACAGGTCTAAGGTTCGAATCCTCTTGGGTGCAAACAATTCCTAGGGTCCATCGGACTGAGAGATTTTTTCCTTGAATTACCTAATGTGCACTTGAGGGAAACTCCTTGCCTAGGGCCTGTGCACCCTTGGAATTAGTCACTGTTCCCGGACACCTAGTGCTAGGGGTGAAAACCGATGCCTTCAGCCAGTTTTTTGGGCAAAACCGACGCCGACCAACGTTTGAAAAACTGGGGGAGCAATCGACCTTAACCTGTCGATGGGGAGGAGGAAACTGATAGAGGTAGTTCTTGGTCGGCCTCGGTTGCCCGAGTGGCTAGATTCTACTGAGAGAATAATGTGAGAGAGAGAGAGAGTGAGTTGCACGATGAATTGGGAACTGAAAGAAGCCTGGGGAAGAAGAAGACCCAATATCGAAACGACGCCATTCCACTTAAGTTTAAGTGGAACGGCGTCGTTCAGACTTTTTTTTTTCTTACATTCTTAATAAAACGACACTTTTTGGATTAAAACCAAACGGTGTCGTTTTCCATTATCTGTTGTATACTTATAGGTATAAAACAACGTCGTTCCACTAGTTTAAGTGGAACGACGTCGTTTTGATTAGGGTATATCAAAAAAAGTTTTATTATATTGCTCGGTTCAACGGTCCGGTCTAGCTTCAAATCGGGATCGAACAGCTGAACAACGGTTTCTTCAAATTTTCACCGCACGCCGGCAGGTTCTCCACCAGTTCCTGCCACGACTGGTCGGTTCATGTCAGTGGCAACCGGTTGCGTCGGTTTTTGTACAACCCTATCTAGTGCCAACAAAAAGAAAAATTATTTTACTAAGAAAAGCAGCATTTAGTTTGATGCTGAGTACAATGAGTGGTAGAGTTCCAATGTGTCTATGGCTTTAAACAAGCTAACTTGACTTGAGTCAAGCTGAGAATAAAGC